>OVAX01000674.1:0-68863 GCA_900406405.1 Lepidium africanum
AAGAGCCTATCCCTTCAACCCCAATCCTTGAGAGTGACGATTCTAGGAGAATCATATCATCTAGGAATGGAAACAAGAACGAGAAGAGATGAAGACATAATTGGATGCACTTAGTTTAGTGGAGAGATCCCTTAGACTCAAGCTCCACAATCACCTCGGAGATGCCACTCAGTTTCAGTGGACGAAATGCACACTCCAGAACCTACCCCAACAAGACACTCATCAACAGAAGGGACTCTGGTACTCAGAAGAAGGCCTCACAGACAGAGAAAAACTGACTCACTTGTTCCACTCGCTGTACCCGCGAGTGAGTTAATCCCAGAAATGCCAGATTATGATGCCTCACTTGCACCACTCGCAAGAACCAGCAAGTTGTTCCAAGAAGTCAGTTCAATGCCATTTTATGCTTAACCAATCGAAGAGGCACCTCCGGTCAAATACAGACACGTTGTTGACTACATTCTAAAGGATATGAATGCCTCCACCTCACATATATTTGATTACAAGTGAGGTAACATGTTCTTCCACTCTTCATTGTACATACCATTGCATTTTTAATCGTTTGATTTGTTTCATGTATTGTCTAGAATTTTCTTTCAAATTTTTCATTCACACTGAAGATAGTGTGATTTAAGTTTGAGGGAGGGTTCTAGAGTACATTTCATAGTAGAATCATGCATACATCTATGTTTCATAAAAATCCAAGAAGATTTTTCTTTTAGCATCCTTTAATTCATGCATTCATGTAAGGTATAGAAAGGCACAAAAAAATCGAAAAATCTGAAAAACATCGCATAAAAAGAGTATCATGTAGTTGCATATCATGTAGATTGAGTCTAGTTTGCATTGGGAGCTATGATGTTTTTACATTGTTTGCTGCTGGTTTGATGGTTAGAATCACTGCCCTCGTCTTAAGTTGTTTGATGCATTCATTTTCGCTTGAAATTAAAACCGAACAATGCCTAGAATTCACGGAATGTGTTGCATATTTTGATTGAAAGTGCTGTGATTCAATACTGTCCCTTGTTTAAGTGATAACCAGAATTTAAATTAGCAATTATCTAGTCTTTGTACCACTTAGGAGTTTATGGATTTCACAAAATACTTGGATTATCTTTTCCCCTCATGATTGCTATCTTGTTAGTCCAAGTAGAATCTCACCTTGCTGCATAATCGCCTTATTTCAAACCATACCATGTTTGTTGTGTGAATTTGAGGCCTGTTTTCGGATTAGCTTAGCATAAAGTGTTAGGTGAAAACCGACAATAGCATGTCTCCATGTAGATTCTAGTTCACGACTTTTGAATAAGACTAGGATTAGGTGGCTATTGTTTTGGGTGTGGGTTTTGCTTGTGTTTAAGCATGGGAAGTTATGAAAAGTATAAGCAAGGAAAGGAAAGGTTTAAAAGAAGGAGTTTAAGGAGGGATTATGCTGAAAGTATAAAAGAGTTCTAGTAAAGGTTTTGGGAAATTGAAAGAATAAGAAAGGTTCTAAAAATGAGAAAAGAAAGAATAAGTCTTGGTCAAAGAAGAAATGAGTCTAGTGTTGTAAGTGTTTAATTTCCAAAACCACTAGAAGTTCAAGAAATAAGACCCCCTCCTTAGATTCTCGATTGAAAACTTGTGTTTTATGATCTTGGTGGCTTGAAAAAGAAGAAGCCTTATGTTGAAAGGGTAGACTAGGATCATATTCTGGGTTTAGAATGGCTAGGTTGGATCGTTTGGGTGAATGGGTAGATGGATATATGCTCTTGTATGCGCCTATTGGATCTAACCTTTAGCATAATGCTGAAGCTTATCCATTTTTGAGTGATCCCTTGATGCATTGATTGACCATATATTGTAGGAGATCATTATAATCTCTTAAACCTTACCTTGACCAAATGAACTCCTCATTGATGCTTAGACTTGATCCACGGTTCTGAATTTTAATGAATGTTAAAAAGGATAGCTGATTTGAATGCATGAGTAGTCAAGGTTGAATCCATTTGGTTTTGAGATGATCATGGCTAGTGTTTTTGAGTATGGCTGAATGTTTACATCCTAGAACTTTTGACAAGGACATTGATTATTTAACCCTCGAACCAGCATGTTTTGGCTCTGAGTTCCCAATGTTGCATCTTCTTTTCCTTCTTAGATTTCTGCATTTGCTTGAGGCCAAGCAAAATCAAAGTTTGGGGGAGTTGATATGTCTGCATTTTAGTCCATTTTAGGTTCATAAATCATTCTATTTTGCATCCATATCCTTTACATTTGCATCATTTTAGAGTCTTTTAGGTTTGCATTGCATGTTTTGCACTTGCATTGCATTTGAGTGGTTTCAAGAACATATTTTGGAACATTTTGGAGTGCTTTCAGATTAAAGACAAGAGAAGACTTGGATTGGAATCAAGACTTGGACCAGAAGGAGCTTGAAATCGAAGAACACAACTCACTCAGTCCCCTCGCCAACACTGCGAGTGAAGCTATGTTCATGTCCAAAAATGAAGACTCGATGGTTACACTCAATGACTTACTGAGAGTGAAGTGAAGATGTACCTGACTCACCCAGAAGAACATCACTCACCCAGATTCCTTGCCTACACCAACGAGTGGACCTGATCCAGACACCTAGATACACCACTCGCCTACCTTACTCTTTGTCTCCTACGACTGGCATATTTTGTTGACTTCTATTTTCCACGTTGACCGCGTTATGGTTAATGTAAGGGGGCTATAAATACCCCTTTAGCCCCCAAAAACACTGATCCTCATTTTTTTTTACTCTTTTTAGTAGCATCAAAACATCCACTTTTCTCTCTTGTTCTTAGATTTATTGCGTCTTTAAAGTAAGATCTTGGAATATGAATTAAGTTCATGCTTAATCTATTCAAGTCTTTATCTCTAAATTTTGGGTATATGTTATTTTGCTATGATTAGTGAGTAGATCTCCTTAGGGTTAGTGAGGAGAGGGGTTAGATCTAGGTTGGTTCATGGTAATCTCTCTTATCTAGGTTAGTATTGCTCAGATTTTGGTAGATTAGATGTGTTTAATGCTTGTTTCAAAATGATCACTTGAGACATGAACTCAAGGCACCAAACACCCACCAAATGTTTGTTAAAATGCCAAGTTAAATTCTAGTCTAGAATTGACTGCTCTTTCTCAAGAGATTGATGTTTAGATTGGTTAGTTTGCTTGTTATAGTCCATTCTTAATGCCAATATGGTTTTGATCACCAAGAAATTTGATTTTTGTCAATCTCAGATTGAGGATTCATTATCCATGAGAATGGTTTGAATGATCGATTTACAGAGTCTATAGCTCAAAATCTCCTTGTTAGGCTGCTGGATAAGAGTAGAGAACCATGATCCCACTGAAATCAATTACCCCTTATCTCCTCATGAACCCTTCTTTCATCTTTATTTGCATTTGTCATCTTGCTCTGTTCCTTTGCTATTTCTCTGTTTTGTATTGCTCTGTTCTTAGTATTATGCTCTATTTTTATGATTGTTGTTCTTATTGAGTTTTAAATCACATATCTGATAATTGGCTTGAACTAGTGACTAGTTGCATTACTGATTGTTAAACTTCTTCTTAATTGGTTTGATACCTCAAGTACTATGAGGATTTGATAACTTAAAAGGACTAAAAACTTGTTATCATCATCCTACAAATTATCAAAATAATTTCATGTTCAACTAAATTTCAAGAATAAGATTGCAATCAAATTTTAAGCATCCAAAACATCAATCCTTTATCAAAGACTTATGAACACAATAATACTCAAGAAAATTTTTAACGCACCACAATGTTTGTCATTTTTCCAAATGAATAAGAATCACTCACAAAGAGATAGAAAGGAGTTTCAAAGCATTCAACACAATGTACCGACACAAACTAAACTTTCTATGAAATACAAGACACACAAACACAAAAGCAAACAAGACATTATGAGAATTTAAGATGAAACAAATCATTAGGCAATTTCAACACATTTCAAAAAAAATTTCAAGTGGTAAAGGAAAAACCATCCATGCTTTACAAGTAAGGCTCAAATATAGCATATAAGAGTTTCAATATCAGGATGAATAATTAAGCTCAACACCATTCTCAAACAACAAATTCATTTTGTCACTATTAATACCTTAAGCCCTAACTTCTCAAAAATGTCATTTTTGCCACAAATCTTGCAAATTTAAGTTCAATTCAAGTTACTCAAGCTAAATATATCATAATGCAAGCATAAACACCAAAGAAATCACTAAAAATTTCATTCCATGAATAATCCCCAAATTGGAGTTCTTGAGCTTCCATGGAAATAGAGGTTCTACAAGCACATACCTTTGTTTCTTGAGTGAGAATGCTAAAGTGTTGATGAAACTTGAATAAAATAAACAAAAATTCTTGGGAAATAGATTATTAATTCAAACTTAGTGAGGAAGTGAGAAGAGTGAATTTTTGTTGCTTTGTAGGAGATAAGTGAGAATGTATAAAAAGTTGGGTAAATACAGTGGTTTTTGTGGTCTAAAGGAAGGAGAAGGGTTTAGGGCCCACACCTACAACAACGAAGGAAGGGTTGAGGGCCCATAGCGTAGGACCAACTAGTTCTTAGGTCGGATCAACTGAAGAAATCTGCGACCATAGCGGTCCGATGGGTTCAGCCGCAACCCAATTTTGTTTTGCCCGAAGCTTTCCCTGGATTGGCCAAAGCCTTTCAATGGGTCAGTCACAGCCCCTACCGGATCGGCTGAACCTATCCCATTTAATCTACATGGTCAGCCGCAGCTATTCTAGGATTGGCCGATCCCGAAGTTGTCTTGCTGTTCCCTTGTCCAGAAAATCTTTTTCTTCCATATTCTTGGGCTCTCTCACCCATCCTTTGCCTTGGCTTCTTGTTTAATTAAAATTTCCTTCATGTAAGTTTATTTTCATGCACCAAAACACAAACCAAAACAAAAGGAAATCAAATTGCAAAAGGAAATTAAAAGATACATACAAGGATACCATGAGATTGCCTCCTAAGTGCGCTTGTTTAAAGTCATTAGCCTGACTTTGCTGAGGTGTTGATCATTGTTTCAGACCCCTCTTGGTTGCTCTAGCATCCGAGCTTTCATCCTTGAAAAAGTCAAGTTATCCTCAATGTTACTCCAAACATAACCAATTACCCCATATTGGCTCATCTTGGACTCTTGAATTGGATATGTTGTGTCTCTACTCACCTTTTCGAGGATAAGTACTTTATTGGGGAAGTCAATATTAGCTCCCACAGTGCTAAGGAAAGGTCTACTCAAGATCAATGGAACCTTGTAATCAGTTTCCATCTCCACAACCGTAAAGTCTGTTGGAACAATACACTTTCCTATTTTAAGAGGGTAGTTCACAAGGTTCCCAACGGGTATCTTTGATGAGGTATCTCCAAATGAAATCGTGGTTGTAGTCTCCCACATCTTCTCAGTTCCCAGTAGCTTTAGGAGTTTAGAGAGAATAATCAACGTCTGATTGCTTGGTCGTGTCAACTACCTTGGGTTTTTCCTTACTGCTCTTAGGCACTTGGTTTTCAATAGACAAGACCCTATCCAGTTCAACCACTGCTTGCGCTTCGTCCAACGCTCGCTTGATTGAGTTCCTTATCTCCTCCATTTTTTTATTTGCATATACAACTACAAACTCCTCTTTAGTGACTGCAATGACTAGTTCGATGCACCCATCTCCATTGCTGATCAAGATTTCTTTACGAAACTTCAGCTCTTCCTTCTCAACCTTGGCGTCCTTGACACCAAATTTCTGCTGAAACTTCATTTTCCCAAGCAAACTATGAAGCACTCTTGCTAACTCTTCAATAGCCATGTATTTTTCTCAAGCAAACAATGAAGCAGTCTTGCTATCTCTTCAATAGCCATGTTTTTTTCCTCATCATCAAAGATGACATAGCATGACTCTCTTGAGTTTTGCTTCCTCATCATTAGATGACATTGCATGACTCTCTTGGGTTTTGCTCTAGTTTTCTTGGAAGTTTTCCATAAGGTCTTTGGCTTGGAGAAGCCACTTGTGCCATATAGTTTTCAAGAGATTTAACTTGAGAAGCTATGTTATTAATCCTTCCTTGAAGCTCATTGTATCCATTGTCCATCTTGGCAATCACTTCATCAAATTCTTGGTTAATGTCCACTTGACCTTTGACATGGAGGTCCACGAGTTGGGCTAGTATACCCTTGACCTTTGGGTCTTGAAATGGTGGAGTAGAGCTCTTGGGTTTTATAGGCTTGTTGATTTTTCCCTTGATAAGGATGCTTGACATATGCCTGTTGGTTACTCTCTTGTCCTTAGTTCACATAGTTCATTTGTTGGTATTATTGTCTTTGAGGCGGTTTAGGAGGATAAACTTGGTCTTGTGGGTTCTCCACATTGTTGTTTCCATAGTTCTAGTTCATATAACCTTCTTGGTAGTTTCCATTTTCCCATAAAGTTTACTTCCTCAAGAACCTCTTCACATCCCTCAAATGCTTTGTCTTATCCACTCAGCTGCCTTAAATCGCATTCTCCAACAAAATTTAGCCCAAACGTAAAAGATTTTGCCAAGCTTGTCGATTTTGTCACTCAACCCCTTGATCTTTTGCTCCCCAATACTCGGTTCTCTAGTTGTTCGATCGTAGTCTCCCCTGTAGCATGGATCACTCTGAGCGAGATTCTCCAGTAACCGTTCTCCTTATGTGGCTGTGAGATTAGCGAATCAAATGTTGCTTGATGTGTCTAGTGCTTGTCGAACTGTCTCATTTACTCCTCGATAGAAAATACCCAACGGATTTTCCCTAGACACGCCGTGATGAAGGCAACTCCTAGTGTACCCTTTCAACATTTCTCAAGCTTCATGAAAACTCTCTGATCCGCCTTGCTTGAAGCTCGTAGTATTGTTTCTCAGCTTGGCTGTCTTTTTCTTAGGGAAGAACTTGGTGATAGATTCCCTCTTCACATTCTCCCAGGTGGATAGTAAGTTTGATGGGATATTATTCTCCCATTGATAGGCATTTTTTCCCAAAAAAGAATGGGTACAAGATCATCTTTACACTATCCTTAAGGACACCATTAATCCTCACGGTTCTACACAATCTCTCAAATTGATCCAGGTGATCGAGTGCAGCCTGTTGTACCTATGGTTCTGAACCATGTTGATAAAGCTAGACTTCAACTCAATGTTGTGCGTATTGTTAGGAGGGACATGTATACCTAGTCTAGCCTCTCGTAGATTGGGCTCATCGAATGCTCCAATCAGCATTTCCTCATTGTGTAGGAGTAGGTTGTTCTCCATCCCCGTTGCCATCATCGTCACTGTATGCAACCTCGTGTTGTTGATAACTGGCTTTTTGCTCTCCTTGTTATCAAAGCCTCGTAGTATTTGAGGTATCAAACCAAATGGATGTGAAGCTAACACTCAAGATGTGATAAACTATTATACTTCAAGCCAAACAGTGAATTTGTAGCACAAACAGAAATTAAAACAAAACATAAACAGAACTGTGAAATGAAAGAGCAGTAACAGCAAAATAAATAACAATGGCAATGATGAAAGTGAGTTCATGAGGAGCTGGGATAATTGATCTAAGCTTATATAGAGACCAATCACTTGTTCAACAACCTATTTAGGTGACCTCTATGCAATAGATTTAAAGCAACTAGAATCATTCTCATGGACACTAATTCTCTTCTCAACTGCAACCTTACCCACTCTCATGGTGATCCACAACAAAGAAGGCATGAAGAAACAACCTATTTAATCCTAACAAACTCTTTAGACAACTAATTCCTTAGGCTAGAGAAATAAATTCCAATCCTAGGTTCTATCAAGCATTTTCACAAACACCTTATGGGCATGGAATGGAAAGATCAGATTTCGTATGGCCAAGATGAATAAGCATTAAACACACCTAGATTAGAGATATCTAAACATGAAAGAGCTTAAACTAGTGATAGAATCCCTAGATATACAAAGATCTAGCCCATCTCCTCAATCACCCTAATGAATCTACACAGATTTTGTCACCAAGAACACAAACCCATAATTTAAAAACAAGTACACAATTTGAAAGAGCAAAGAAAAATAATAAGAAGCAAAAGAAATTAAACTTAAATACTTAATAGATCATAAGAAATCTTCATACAAAGCTATAGAGAGTTTTTTTGTGGTGTTCTCAAGAACAAAGAGGCTAAAAACGTGGATGAGGGTTTGTGCATTTAAAAGGGCATTTATAGCCCACAAACAAAACCCTAGAAAAGTCAATGCGGGAAAAAGTCAACAAAATGGAGTCAGAAAGACAACTATGCCTCTTCACTGTGAGTTCTGACCGAGAGGCGTGTGTTGGTCCTTAGAAATTCCATGCCCCTCGAATAGCAAGGCGAGGGTTAAGGGTGAGGTGCTGGTTCTCTTCCCTTTGTAGCTTCTTCTAATCAAATTCATCATTCCAGTCCGGTCCTTGCTAGTCCTTATGCCCAAAGTCACTCCAAGTGCTCCAAATAGACTCCAAAATACCTAGAAACACTCCAAATGCAGCATGTATGCAATTCTAATGCAATGTATGCAATTCTAATGCAATGTATGCAATATGAACTTAAATGGACTCTAAAGTGGTGCATATATGGATATAAATGCAAAACATGCTTAATAATGCTTCTAAAATGGGCAAAAATGCAGACATATCAGTTGCTCACTTCCTTGATAAGCAATACCCAAATTAGTAGTATGTTCTTCTCGTTCCTTGGCTCATCTCTCTCTAGCAATTATCCTACACTTTCTTTCAAGCTGATACAAATCTAAACCATTTTCACCATCTTGTCTCCAGTGGCTTCGAGTTTGCGTACACCTTGAAGAGAGCAAAGAAAACAACAAAAGAGATGTAAGTAACAAAGAATATATATATATATAGTCGAAAATATATCCAAACCAAAAAGGCTAGTTGCATAAACTCCCTGGCAATGACACTGATCGTCTGCTTTTTAGGCTATCAAATAATTACAACAAACGCAAAAAATTGTGACATTGTAGCATATAAGGTTTGAGTCCACATGGAGTTTAGAACTAGCACCATCCAGGATTCAGGGTTTGGCAATCTGATCCAGGCGATGACAATAGATTCAATCAAATACGTGGTTCTCACACAAGCACCATCCTAGGACATGAGACTCATTCAATCTAGTCTAATCAACTCATGTGGTATTAACACCTTTGCAAGCAATAGGGAAACTAAACTCTCATTTGTCGACCTAAAGCTTAACAAGCATTAAAACTTAGTTCACTAAGACAATTTTTCACCCTAACACTCAGCTCTTACTGGCTAGGGAAGGAAAACCTCTTGGGCGATGAAATCTCTACCATCAAGATTACTAGCTAATCAGACTAAACCTAGTATTAAGCACACCTTGGGTGGAGGATTGATATGCACCATTTTTAGCTAATTATTCATGCATATTTTAATCATTTTCTCATCATTTAGGAATCACATTATTCATATTTGTTTAATTTTGGCTTAGTTTTGTATTTTAGAGTTTTAGATAGATCGAGTCACATATTTTCTTGTTTTGAGTTTGAGCTGATTGGAGACTTCAACAATGAGGCTTGGAGCTTATAAGATGGTACATGCATGTAATGGGGATGAAAAGGATCAAGGAAGATGAAGAATGGAAGCTTTGATACACGTTGGATAGCTACCCGAGACTCTGTTAAATGTGCTTAAAAATAATGATCGATGAAAACCTTCCTGTGTTTGGAATTGGCTGAAATTTGGATACCGGATAGCCACAAGAGTCAGCTTTCATTTGGTGGTGGTTTGAAGGCATTTGGAAAAACCGTTAGAATAATATGGCGAGTTTACTCAACATATATCATTCGACTGCGACCACCTACCCGACAAGCTGTCCGATGGTTAAGCCTCTGGTTCACCCATCTCGACCAACCTGTCTGATCTGCTACCCGAGAACCTACTTAAACTATAGATTCTTGGCAACATTTTAATGGTTTGACACGGGTCAACCTAAATCCACTTCTTTTTGGACTTTTTGAGCTTGTTGCCCTAGTTTTTAGGCTATATATACCTATGTTTTGTAATCAACAAACATCCAACAAATTTTTTTCCTTTTAAGTTTTGATCTAGAATTAGGTTTCTCTTAGTTTTTAGTGTGTTCTTAAGAGAAAATGAGATGGTTATTGAAACCCAAGGAAAAGATGATCTTAGGATCATCTTCTCTCATCATTAAGTTTCAATTTTCATTCTCTTCTTCTTATTTGATTATGTTTAAGCTTTTAGTTAGTTTATTTTGATTCTTTTGCTTTTCATTTGGAATGATTAAGTAGTGTTGTTAGGTAGATATATGAGTTTGGATGGTTGAATCTTGTGTTTAGGTTGATAGATCTTGTGATTCCTTCACTTAGAGTGTGCTTAATGCTAGATTTGAGTTGGGCATTCAAAGCTAGAAGCTAGAAAAATCATCGCTCGAGAGGTGTTTGATGAAATTCCCAAGAGACTCTTTTGTGGGCATTTCTTCCATATCCTTCGAGAGATGATGCTTTGGGGATTAGTGGTCTTAGTGAGTTTGTTTGTTAATGCTTATTGATTAATTGGTTTGCAAATGAGAGTTTAGCAAATCAATTGATTGGTATAGAGGTTAATGCCATGAGAGTGGATTAATCTAATTGATATGTGACTCATGCCCTAAGATGATTCTTAATTAGACATGCATTTGATTTTTTTTTTTTTTTCTCATTGATCAATTGCCTATCCATTAGCTTATTGTTAGTTTGTGCCTTGTGCTTTGTTCATTGTGTTAGTCATTTTTGTTTGTGTTTGTTCTTGCTTGATTTTATTTGTTTTGCTTTGTTTCATTCCTAGTAGTCTTTACTTCACCTCTCCTATTGCTATAGCTTAGATCATAGTTCTCATAGTCTTAATGTGTTGGTTCTAGATTCTCTTGGGTTCAAACCTCAAATGCTTAACAATGACAAGTTTGTTTAAGCGTTTGTTGATTATAAATGTAATTGATTGTTTTAGAGTGTGCAAATGCTTAGCATCAGTTTGGCGCCGTTGCCAGGGAATCTATGCAATCTGCCATTAGGATTTGAATTAGATTTAAGACTATATAACCTTTTTCTTTTGTTTCTTTTGTTTGGTTACTAACTTTCTTTCAAGTGTGTTCTTTTTGAAGGTGCAATCACATGGGAGAAAGTATAGCTTCGTATTTAGCTTCCATGAAGAAGGTTCATTATGAAGCTCAAGATAGAGAGATGGCTTTGACCCCATAAGCTATCACAGTTTTGAAAGCACATCCATTTATCAAGAGGGACTTCTATATGGAAATTATGTTGAAGAAAACCAATATGAGTATGGTGAGAGGTGTCAATCATGGGACATGGAGTATAAGTATGAAGAAGCTTATGGTTATGAAGGTGCTTATAACTATGAAGACGTTTATAGTTATGAAGGAGGTTATAACTATGAAGAAGCTTATGGTTATGAAGAGGCATCTCCCTCCCAATCAATGAACAAGAAGACATTTACAACTTGCTGGAGTTGGTTTTGGAAGGACAAGAGAGTTATTACACGACTACCTCTAAACAAAAATTGATGCCATTAAAGTTTCTTTGGAAAGAGACTCAAAGGATTTGGACATTCAGGAGAAGAGTATGTATGAGGGTTTGTTGATGGATATTCATGAAGAGATCCCAAATTCCATTCCATCCACGCCAACAAAGGTTAAAGATCCAAGTAGTTTCACTTTGCCTTGTGCCATTGAGAAGAAGGAGCATAAGTACTTGATTTGGGAAGAAATAAAGGAGATTGTAAAATCTTGGATAAAGAGAGTGATGAAGCTTAGCTCAAGGATTTGGAGACAAGTTCTAGTATTAGTGAAGAGTCCAAGGAAGTTGGTAAAGATGCAATTGAAGATTATCCTTTGAGAGAGATCAATGCACCAAAGGAGGAGCTTAAGTATTTACCAAAGGATGATACATTTGATCTCGAAAATGAAGCCACAATAAGAGAACTTGAATTGTTTCTTGGTTATCGGATTTATGAGAATCTTGTGGTAAGGAATAAAGATCCTTGTGAATATGTTGTGGTTGAAGAATGCATGGAAAATACAATGGGTAACATAATTGTTGAGAATGAGCTTGCACTTAAGGAGCACATACATGTCCAACCATCATTCAAGCAAGAAGCAAAGGTTGAAGAAAATTTAGAGAAGCAAGAAATTCTCATCCAATTGGCCTTCAAAGAAGGGTATAAAGAAGAATCTCCAAAGGCAAAGCCATTAAGAAAGCATCTTGGTATAAACTTCACCATGAAATTGGGTTTTGATGATCATTGGATGTTGCCATTCTTTGAGGATTCTAGGATGAAAGAGTTTAGGGGATGGTTCTATGATCAGTATGATCATGGAGACCCAAGCTCATGCTACACTCCTTTCTTGAAAAGAGTAAAAGGACTATACTCTTGGGACACGTTTGTGGAGAAGATTCCACTCTCCGATTCCATCACCACATAAGAAGTGGTGCCTTATGTCGAGCTTGAGGCATTAAACAAGCGCACTTGGGAGGCAATCCCATGGTATTCTTTGTGAATATGCTTTTAATTTTACTTTGTGTTGCTTGGGTTTGGTATGTTTTGGTGTGTTCTTTGTGTTAGTTTTGATCTAGGAGGAAGCAGAGCTTAAAGAACGAGGTGAATCAAGAGGATTGAGAAAGGAGCAAGATAAGACAAGTCTTGACCAAATGGTCAATGAAACTTTTCCAACGGGAAGAAACTTGGACGTGAGTCTCGACCATTTGGATGAGAAGATGTCCGATGGGTAGTGGTAGGTTTGGAAATGCTCGACCATTTGGTTGAGAGGATGCCCGATGGTTTGTTGAAGGTTTGTTTAATGGTCGACCAAATGGTCGAGATGCTACCTGAGATCACGGCCAACACTTTGTAAAAGTCCACCTCGTTCGCTCCAAACCTAATCCGATGACCAATCCAAGGAGTCTAAACTTCTAGTAAGGTACCAAATCACCTCTTTTGTATATATTTCTAGATTTTCATTTCTTAGATTAAATGTCTTTTGTCGGGTTCTTCTTTCTTGTCTTTATTTACTCACAGAGACGAGAGGTAATTTTGGGGGAGGGTGATGTCGAGTTTTTGTTGTGGTGGCAAACATGCAAAACATTCAATTAAATATAACAAATACACAACAAACTATAGAGTTGCATGTATTTGAGGTTCGAATCCCACAAGGAGTTCAAGGTTGCACAATAGGGATGCAAAGTCCTATATTAATCTAGAGCAATTGATGGTGGATGATTGGAAACTTAAACTAAAACAAGAAACAAGCAAAAGAAAAAGCAATCAAAAGCATACACTCTTAGCCACACTAATAAGCAAATGCATCTAATCTTAGCTAAACCAACAAGCAAAAACAACAAGATGAAATAAAAGCAATGCAAATGAAATGAGATAGCAAATGACAGTATGATAAAAGCGAATGATCTAGGCAATGACAATCAACCTAGGAACAAGGCAAATGAGTGAATGATGCAACAAGGAATCCACTAATGCACCACCTAGGGCATGGAACACAACAATCATAGCAAGACTAGCCCACTCTCGTAGAACTAATCACTATTCAAGAGAAATGACCCAACTACATTCTCATTTGTTAGATCAAGACTCTCAAATGCTTTACAATCAAGTTCACTAAGACTAATCTCTCCCATAACATCATCTCTCGAAGGCTATGGAGAAAAATCCGTAAATTAGGCTCTCGGGAATTTCATCGAACACCTCTCGGGCGATGATTTTCCTAGCATATAAATTCAAGCGATCAAGTTGAATCTAGCATTAAAACTACCTAGATAGGAGGTTCTAACAATCCTAAGCATCAATCAATCATTACCAAGTCCTAGATCTAGCCAAAACCTATATCATCCTAGAAGACTAATCACTCATGCTAAAATCGAATTCAAACATGTATGGAAAGCAATGCATAAAGAAAATGATTAGAGCAATAGACAAGAGAGTCTTAATAAGATTAAGAAATGACCAAAAAATATGGATCATCCAAGAAGATCTCAATGTTTATTCTCAATCACCTTCAAAAATGTTCTTAAGAAAAATGAGAGAAAAACTTAGCTAGATCAACAAACTTAAAGAAATTAAAAGCTTTTTATGTTTTGTTGGTCCATCCATGTATTTATACCCCTTGGGATTAGGGTTTTAAGTCACTTAAATCGAACCAAATAAGACCGGGACAAATCGGTTTTAACCAAAAAATTAAACCAAAATGTTTTGTGGTTCACGTGTCTTGGGCAATGCAGGGCGAGGGCTTGGTCTAGAGTCATGACCATTCCGATGTTCGCGGGTCGAGAAATAGACGAGAAAGGATGATGCGTTATGTCCCGCGGTCGAGAGATACGGCCGAGATGAAGTGTTGCGGTCGAGGGCCTATGTCTTGTGGTCGATGGATCTGTTGTTTGCTTCCGTCTGTTCTGCAGGATGTCCGTCGGGTGGAACCTCGACCCGTACAAGCCGAGAGACCTTCATGCGGACAATGCCAGCGTCCCGTGGTCGATGCGCCTGCATCCTGCGGTCGAGGCTGGCATGTCCTGTGGTCCAGGCTTGCTTCCCGCGGCCAGTCTTCTCGGTCGTGTGGGTCACGGCTGACCTTGCTTCTTTTCTTCAGGCCACGGCCTTGGTTGGTTAGCCGCAGCTGGCCCTCAGCTTCATGGCCTTTTTCTGAGCTTTTTCTTCGGGCCTTCTCCTTCTTGAACATAAATCCATCCTCCATGCATCCAGCCTCCTCATTTGAGCTCCAATCTCTATAATGTAAGGTTCCCATCACCTAAAAAGACTGAAAAACAAGAAAATATGGTAATGCAAAGCCTAAGGACTCTAATGCATGAAAATGACCCTATGTGAAACTAAAATGACATGTTATGCAACTAAATGACTAGAAAATGATGCTAAAATGCAATAAAAACTAGGCTAAATATGAGACACATCAACTCCCCCGGACTTGCCTTTTGCTTGTCCTCAAACAAACAAAGACAATAATCTGACTGCGAATTAAAAACCATAGACCAAGTTGATTAAATGCTAAGCTCACTATCCAAGATGGTAACTCTAAGATGCATTAAGTGTCGAGTTTACTCAAAAATCTAGCCATACTCATCAAAGCTCAACCAAAGTCCAACTTTAACCTACACTTGCATTCAAATTAGCTAAGCCTTTTGACATTCAATTAAGATCAAAACCGTGGATCACACAATGCAAAACAACATGAACTTGACTGGTTAGGGTAAAGGCCAAGTGATAAAATTGATCTCTTCTTCCATAAGGTACAATGATCAATACACAAGGATCACTCAATAAACGAAATGAGCTTTAGGATAATGCTAAAGGTCTAAGCCAACCTACGCATACAAGAGTAGACTCTCATCTACCCATCCTATGTCAAATCGACTTAAATCCCTAACAAAATACTAAACCCAATTGATCCTAAATCTATCCTTTTCTCACGAGGATAACTCACTTTTTTTAAGCTCAACTTTCTTGGATCAACATTTCCTTTTTGCTTCATTTCTTTCTAATGAGATGAGTGTAATAACTTAGGATTCTCTTAGACTTATGACTTCTCTTAGACTTATGGCTCAACTTCTTTTAAATCCTTTTTGATTCTATTTGGTCCAAAAATCATGAACCAAAAACTACACCCTCACCCAAAATGAAGTCCCCACCTAGTCCTATTTGGTCCAAAAATCATGAACCAAAACTACATAAGAGACCACCCTTGTTGGCTCTAGCCTAACACTTTAACCCAAACTCGTTCTAAAAGAGGCCTAAATTCACACACAAGAATATGCAATGGCTTGAATGAAAGCTAGGCTAAGGTGTGGAGATTAATTCACAATGTGAACTAGCTACTTGAGCAACAAAGAGTGGCAAAATGATTAAAGATGCTCAAATATGTGTAAGTAATCCACAAGTTCAATATGAGATGCAAGGAGTGATAATTAATTGTTAAAATTAGGTTCAAATTAGCAAGGCTTAGCTTCAAATCACAATAAGCTTCAATCAAAGCGAACAAAGAATCACGCATTCCAAGCATGGTTCAACCTTAATTTCAACTAACAAACTAAAGCATCAAAGAATTAGCATCTAGGGTGTTGAACTTAGCAAATCAATCAATTAATCTACAAGCGGAAATCAATTTCCATGCAAACCTAAATGGAGCTAAGAAAGCAAAATGATATGTAAATGCAACTATGTGTTATGCTTGTTTTTGGTCTTTTTCAAAATTTTTTTTATGAAAACTGAAAAATGACTCAAGAAATATAAGACAACAAAACTAAAAACATCATTAGCTACTAGGCTCCCTACCCTGGACTTATTTTTCACCGTCTCGGTGAGATACCAAGCTCGAAAGAAGGAAGACCTCAAACACAAAACAAAATGCAAAAGAAAAACTATGTACAAAATTAGTTGTTGGTACCTTTTTCAACGGTTAAGTTTCCCATATGTCGTCTCGACATAAGAGTCAATGGAGATTGCATCCCAATATATTTCTCTTTGTTGAGGGATCTCAGCTTGGTCTTGAACCATTTCTTGTTGTTCCTCAACTCTCTCATCAACTTGCTCATCTCTTGGTCTAGGCGCTTCTTCACCATCCAAGACATAACCTTGAAGAGTCTTGAGCTTTCTCTTTATCCAACCGAGTCTCTTGATGATCTTAACTTGGGTTTTTATGATGGTTTGGAGTGACTTATCCTTTGTTGTCCTAGGTACAAAGTCAATGGTTGGGATTTCCTATCCTAGCAAGTCCGAGATGTTTTCCGGTGCGTTGGACGAAGAAGCTTCATCGGTTTTTTCCCTCTCTCCATACTCAAACACAATATTCTCCAAATTGTCAAATGAAATCTTCTCAGGGCATGGCAAGAGGAGAGTCTTAAATTCTCTCTTTATATTCATATAAGAGAATTGTCTCAATCCATCTTTTCAAACCAACAATTTAGTCCTAACAAAATAGCTCATATCCATTGGGTCGGTTCCACCATTCAAAACAAACTTGTTGTAAGGCAATCCTATATGCTCCCAAAGAGGTGCCATCATTCCCGCCATCCTACAAACTCATTCGTTGCTCTCGTTAAACCAAACCTTAAGTATAAAAGTGGCAAAGATGCATCCGAGGTTAACATTGTCTTGTGGAAGCTCATCAATGCATGGTGTGCCATCTTCTTTCTTAAGGAATGGATACAACCCAGTGTACAACATGCAAAGCTCAGTCATCTTTATTGTTTCGGTCTCATCCCGAGAGGAAATAGTGTTGGCCAAGAACTTGGCTACCACATGGATTGTCGGTTGCTATCAAGTCCCAAAATGCATTTGCCTCATTAAATCGAAGAAAATGAGCCGCCCCTCAATGTGGGAAACCGTAGACCTCATACAACTCCTTCATTGAAATGTTGTACCTCTCGCCGTGCATATTGAAGTGTAATGTCCCCTCATCCGGAATCGGGTTGTCATTGTCTTTGAAGCTCAACCTAATCTTTCTAAAGAATTCTCTAGCCGACTCTGGATATACCAAATACTTAAAGGTTGCAAACTTTTCCAATCCTATGTTCTTGAGGATAGCAAACACATCATCTTTGATTCCCATTGCTTCAAGTGTCTTGGTCCTCAGGTAGTGAGTGGGCCTGTGAAAAACCACGAGTTAGTTGTTGAAGCATTCTTGTTCGGACTTAGAGAAAGGAACTTTCCCTCTTGGAGGCAAATCCATGTTTCCAAACAAGGTTTGGTGAAGCTCCTTAAGGCTAGCTTTCTCCTTTTCACTCATCTTTTTTCTCGGTTTGAGTTCACCCTCTCTTGAACGCTTAATACTCTTTTTCGGTTCATTGTCAACCATCTTTCCTTTCCTTTTTGATGCCCTTGATACCTTGTTAGCATGATCATTGTTCTTTGGTGCCATTTCCTACAAAAAATCCACAACACAAGTAAATACAAGAGAATGGCAATAAGAAATCGCTTAATTAATGCCAAAATCAATCAAAGATCATTAAATTATGGTTAATGGCCATCAATTAAGAAACCACTCAAATCACATTTAAGCATAAGATCAAGCAAGACAAGACATTTGGCAAAAAAAATCAATGGAATGAACAAGTCAACTAAAGTCAACATAAGTCAACAAATACACAATTCAAGTTCTTGGTCAACAAAAAGTCAACATAAATTCAATCCATTAGATTCTAAAATTTAGCAAGATTAAGGATGAATTTGCCCATGTAGTACAATGAATTCTTGCTAATTATGCCAAATGAAGGGATTAAAACCAATTTCAAGAATTTTCCCCAAAATTTTTTTCTTGTTCAAGAACACATTCAAATTTCAAGAACCCTAAGTCTAAATTCCTCTAATTAGCTCTGATCCTTGTGAATTTAAGCTCAAATCAAGTTACCCAAGCAATATCTAATCATTTCCAAGCTAAACTAACCAACAATCAACTCATTCAACCATTATTTCAAGATTTGGAAATTTGAGCTAAAATAGAGAAATGGGAAGAGATTTTCCACATACTTTGTTTTTGCTTGGCAAAAAGAGTGAACAAACTTGATGGAAATGAAGAAAGGATTTGATAAATAACTTTAAAAGTTCTTGAAATTCAACCTTTAAAAATTGAAATGTTGAAGTTTTGAGAGAGAAAGTTTGTTGCTTTTCAAGAAAAAAAAAATGTGTTGAAATAGAGTTGAATGAAGAAGAAGAAGAAGAAGAAAAAGAAACCATATGCAATTTTTTTTTATAACCTATTCTCGGTCGAGGTCTCGACCCGTCTCGGTGCGGGACGTCTTCACTCCATCCGCAAGCTCCCTCAGGTATGGCCACGACTGGTGTTGGTCGAGAAGGAGAGCTCTCAGTCGAGGCTTTGGATCGGTTGGGTCGTGGGATGTCTTCAGTTCATCCGCAAGCTTCCCTCTGGTATGGCTGCAACCTGCCTTGGTTGAGAATCATGTTGCGCGGGTAAAGCTCTCGACCACCTTGGTCGAGACTCACGTTCGGAATTGACCCTCGGGCATGTTCTCGGCCGAGACCCATCTCCTCTATCTTCATTTACCTTCTTCAACTTAATTTCTTTTGGATCATTAAGCTCATTTACTTGAAACCTACATAAAAATCAAACACCAAGAAAATCCAAAAACACAACAATACTCACAAGATAACATAAACAAATCGAACAAGTTCTAAAACGAAATTTAAAATGATATTTACAAAGGATATGCTTGGGATTGCCTCCCAAGTGCGCTTGTTTGACGTCTCAAGCTCAACGTTGTTCCCCGCATTTTTATGCGGTTAAAGGAACAGAAAGTGGACTCTTCTCCACTAACGCGTCCTTGAAGCTTGTAGCAATTCCTTTGTCAACTAAACTTGATGAACTTTCCTTGTCAAAACCATCCTTAAACCTTGGAGCTTCAACCCCATATCCTCCATAATCAATCATACCACAAAATGTATCAAGTCTTGGCTTAATAGGATAAGCAACTTAATGGTTAACCTTCTCGAGCATAACCACATTGTTCACGAACTCAATCCATGCACTAACAGTGTTCAAGAATGGCCTTCCCAATATAAATTGGATCTTGCAATCCTTGTCCATCTTTACCACCGCAAAATCCGTTGGAATTGTGCGATTCCCGATTTTCAATGGGAAATCAACTTCTCTCCCCACCGGAAACTTTGTAGAAGATTCTCCAAAAGAGATTGGAGTTTTGTACTCAACAATGTTGGCTCCTAGCCTCTCCATGATGTCTAGAGACAAACCGTTGATACTAGTAGCTCTGGTTTCACACAAAGCATTATCAAACACAAGACTTCCAATTGTACAAGGGATCACAGATGACCCTTTATCTCCTTCTTTTATCAACATTTTGGGTTCCGGTGGCATTGGGTCAAGTTCTCCTCCATTAACCAATAACCTCTCAACATTTTCCTGGTTAGCTAAAACCGCTTTCATGAAACGAATTTGGACAGGAATAGAGTGGAGATTTTCAACATGTGGCATGGGAACTCCATTCGCGGTCATATTTCCTTTGAACTTTGATAACACACTCTTTTGAGCCTTAGTCAAAAATCACCCTGGAAATGGAAGTGGTGGCAAATAAGGAGGAGATGATTTATCCGGCTTACGTTTCCTCTCAACTCTTATTGCACCACCTTCCTTATCAACAGTAGCTTCATCATTTAAAACTCCTAGCTCTTCAAATAAGGTTCTTTCCTCTTTCACTTGAATTTCCATCAAAGTTTTCTTCTCTATACTAGCAACAATATCATGTACCTTGTTGATTTCCTCAACTTTCACAACCATCTTCAAAGCAACCTCTTCCTTACTAACCACAACCTCTTGACCATTCTTCAAATCAACCTCTCTAAATTCCTTAGTCTTTCCAACCATAGCAGCAACTTCTTCCTTAACAATGTTCATTAATAAAGCTCCTAGCTTCTTTATTCTCTTACCAGTCTCAATCTTTTCATCCTCTTCCTTACAATCCATTACCCAAGCATCATACTCTACCTTCTCCATAGATAGCCATTGCTAATTCCTCTAAATACCTTTGCTTATCATCCATGGAGCTAATCACATTGCAATATTCCTTAGGATTTTGCTCGGCTTTTCCTAGAAGCTTTCCTTGGGCCCTTTAACTAGTAGAAACTGTTTGAGAAATTTGATTGTCCAAGGTCTTCAAGTGAGAATAAATATCACAAAACTTGGTCAATGACTCATTGTAGTGCATGTCCATTTTACTCTCTATCTTGTCTAACCTCTCATTAGTTTCTTGTTGTCCCTTTTGTTGACCTTCGACAATTTGTTTAAACATGAGCTTGATGTCAAACTCTTCACTAACGGGCTGTCTTGGATAGTTGTCATCTATATGTTGTCCCAAAGGCCTTGGATTTTGAACATTAGGTGATTGAGATCCACCTTGAGGTCGCCATTGATTGTTTTGGCCTTGAGTTGGGGTTCCATAAGGTCTTGGTTGATACGGATGGTATGAATTGGCCATTGGTTGCCTCGGTGGATACCTTTGATCTTGAGGATTCTCCACATTGTTGTTCCTATAAGACAAGTTGTTGTTGTTCCATTGATTTTAGTTATAGGATCAGTTGTTGTTGCTATTCCCTTGATAGTTGTTTTGATTCCCCAAGTAGATACACTCTTCTTGAACCACTTCACTACCCTCATAAACCATTTCTTGTACAACTTGCTGTCCCACACCAACTTCACCAATGTAGTTAACTGACTTTTGATTCCCTAAGAAGATCTTGCTCAATTTTTCGATCTTTTCATTGAGCTCCTTGTACTTTTGATCACTTGAATCCAAATCTCTAACCATCCTATCATAATCCCCACAATAGAATGCCTCACTTTGAGCCAAATTCTCAATTAACTGCTCACATTGATCTGTGGTCAAACTTGCAAAGTTTCCATAGGTTGCGGTATCAAGTGCTCTCCTATAGTCCTTTAAAGTCCCTCGGTTGAATATCCCAAGCAAATTTTCCTTTGGAATTCCATGATGTGGACAACAAAGAATGTATTCCTTAAGCCTTTCCAAGCCTCATACAAGTTCTCGTTGCTCCGTTGCTTGAAGCTTGAAATATCATTCCTAGGTTTGGCCGTTTTTTGCTTCGAATAGAACTTGGTGATAAACTCTTTCTTCACCATGTCCCATGTTGAAACCAACTCGGAGGGGATATTCCTTTCCCATTGAGCTGCCTTGTTACCAAGCGAGAACAGAAATAGTATCATATTGATAGGGTCTTCTTGAACTCCATTCATCTTGACGTATAGTCTTTCAAAGCAGTCCAAGTGGTCCAACAGATCTTCTAGAGGCAAACCATTATATTGTTGGTTTTGTGCCATATTGACTAGACTTGACTTCACCTTGAAATTATTGGCAGCAATGGTCGGAGTCGGTATTCCATACCAAACCTCTCTAACATTCAGCTCATCAAAAGCCCCAATTGGCCTAGCATTAGCCGGAGGTGTCTCAAAACTGGGAGGTCTATTTTGTGCTCCCACTCCATTAACATCAACTTGTGGAGGAACTTGTCCAATCGGACGAACTCCTAAGTTTTCCATTCCTAATCAATGAATGTGATCCTCTCTCTTTTTCAACCGTCTTTCGTTAGCCAACCTTCTATGAGATCTCTCTAAAGCAAGTATGTCCGGACTCTCAAGAATGGGTCCTTGTGAGCTCCGAAGTTGCATACATCTACAAGAAAGATAACAAAGAAGAAACAAACGACAAAACATATGCAAAATAACAAAATTATCAAACTCTAGTCTCAATAAGAACCAAAAACCTAATGGCAACACTAGAACTCCCCGGCAACGGCGCCAAATTGATGTCATGTTTTTGTCGTGGTGGCAAACATGCAAAACATTCAATTAAATACAACAAATACACAACAAACTATGAATTTGCATGTATTTGAGGTTCGAAACCCACAAGGAGTTTAAAGTTTTACAATAGGGTTGTAAAGTCCTATGTTAATCTAGAGCAAGTGATGGTGGATGATTGGAAACTTAAACTTAAACAAGAAACAAGCAAAAGAAAAAGTAATAAAATGCATATACTCTTAGCTACACTAACAATCAAATGCATCTAATCTTAGCCAAACCAATAAGCAAAAACAACAAGATGAAATGAAAGCAATGCAACACAAATGAGATAGCAAATGACAATGTGATAAAAGTGAATGATCTAGGGAATGTCAATCAACCTAGGAACAAGACAAATGAGTGAATGATGCAACAAGGAATCCACTAATGCACCACCTAGGGCATGGAACACAACAATCACAGCAAGACTAACCCACTCTCATGGCACTAATCACTATTCAAGAGAAATGACCCAACTAAACTCTCATTTGTTAGATCAAGACTCTCAAACGCTTTAAAATCAAGTCCACTAAGACCAATCTCTCCGATAACATCATCTCTCGAAGTCTATGGAGAAAGATCCCTAAAATAGGCTCTCAGAAATTTCATCGAACACCTCTTGGGCGATGCTTTTCCTAGCATATAAATTCAAGTGATCAAGTTGAATCTAGTCTTATAACTACCTAGATAGGAGGTTCTAACAATCATAAGCATCAATCAATCATTATCTAGTCCTAGATCTAGCCAAAACCTAAATCATCCTAAAAAACTACTCACTCATGCTCAAATCAAATTCAAACATGTATGGAAGGCAATACATAAAGAAAATGATTAGAGAAATAGACAAGAGATTCTTAATAAGATTAAGAAATGACCCAAAAATATGGATCATCCAAAAGGATCTCAATGTTTGTTCTCAATCACCTTCAAAGATGTTCATAAGAAAAATAAGAGAAAAACTTAGCTAGATCTACAAACTTAGAGAAATTAAAAGCTTCTTGTGTTTTGTTGGTCCATCCATGTATTTATACCACTTTGTTTTAGGGTTTTATGTAACTTAAATTCAACCAAATTAGACTGGGACAAACCGGCTTTAACCGAAAAATCAAATCAAAATGTTTTGTGGTTCACGTGTGATGTGTCTCATATTAAGCCTAGTTTTCATTGCATTTTATCATCATTATCTAGTCATTTAGTTTCATTACATGTCATTTCAGGTTCACTTAGGGTCATTTTCATGTATTAGAGTCCTTAGACTTTGCATTAGCATATTTTCTCATTTTTCGATCTTTTTAAGTGATTGGAGCCTTATACTCTGGAAATTGGAGCTCAAATGAGAAATTTGGATGCATGGAAGTTGGATTTACACTCAAGAAGGGGAAGGTCCGAAGAAAAAGATTGGAAAAATGCCAAGAAGTCGAAGTCTAACCGCGTCTAGCCAACCAAAGCCGTGGCCTGAAGAAGGAAGCATGGCCGCCGCGATCCACACGACTGAAAACACTGGCCACAGGAAGAAACCCTCGACTGCAGGACATACCAGCCTTGACCCCGGGATGCAAAAGCATCAACCGCGAGAAGCTCGCCTCATTCGCAGGAAGGCTCCTCGACCCGTATGTCTCGAGGCCGTACCCTAAGGACATCCCGCGACCAGACAGAAGCATAACTTTGTATCCGACGACCAGCTCACGTACCAGTCTTGACCACATATGCACCATCTTGACCCAGCTCGCGACCATGACTGTAACTCCCTTGACAAGGCTATTTGAGGCTTTACCCGATGCGTTTCAAGATGATGATGTATGAAGATCTTTCCTTGAATGGAATTGGCTGAAATTGGACGCATGATAGCTACAAGAGTCAACTTTCATTTGGCGATTGTTTGAAGGTATTTGGACAAGCAGTTAGAAAGATACGACCAATTTACTCAACATATGTCATTCCACCACGACCAACACAGCACGAGGCTCTGTCCGATTTTTAAGCTTCTAGATCACATCCCTTGACCAAAACAGGTCGACACCTTACCCGAGGACCTGTTAAAATCACTCACACTTGGCGACTTTTGATTGGTTTGACCCAGGTGTCATGGATTTTGGGCTTGTTGCCCTAATTTTATTCCTATATATACTCTTTTGTTGTGACAAACCAACGTAAAAACCTCTTCTCATCTTAATTTTGGATTTGGAATAGATTTTTAGAGAGCTTTTGTTGTGTTCTTGAGAAAAAGAGGATTGTTGGAGACTTAATGGGAAGATGATCTTAGGATCATCTTCACCCATCCATAATTTTTGATTTCTTCTCCTTTTCTCTTTGTTTATGTTCTTGCTTTTACTTGTTTTGCTTTTTTTTGGAATGTTAGAGTAGTGAATGTTAGGTTGATGGTAGGGTAGATCTATGAGTGTGATAGTTGAATTTTGTGTTTAGGTTGCTAGATCTATAGATTCCTTCACTTAGAGTGTGTTTAATTCTAGATTTGAGTTGGCCACTCAAATATAGAAGCTAGGAAGATCGTCGCCCGAGAGGTGTTCGATGAAATTTCCGAAAGACGCTTTTGTTGGATTTTCTTCCATAGCCTTCGAGAGATGATGCTTTAGGGATTAGTGGTCTTAGTGAGCTTGTTTGTAATGCTTCTTAGACTTTGGATTGGCAAATGAGAGTTTAGTTTGGTTCATAGTCTAAGATAGAGGTTAATGCCATGAGAGTGGGTTAATCTAGGTGATGCGTGACTCATGCCCTAGGATGGTTCTTAAGTAGACCTTATGCATCTTGATTTGATTGTCATTCTCATTGATCAATGCCTTGCCATTAACCTATTTTTAGTTTGTTTTTTGTGCTTTATTTATTGTGTTTGTCATTTTCCTTTATGTTTGTTCTTGCTTGATTTTTTTGCTTATTTTATTGTTAGTAGTCTCGAGTTCCAATTTCTCAAACCCCCATCTATTGCTATAGCTTAAGTCTTTATTCTCATAGTTTTAATGTGTTGATTCTAGATTCTCTTGGGTTCGAACTTCAAGTGCTTAACAATGAAAAGTTTGTTTAAGCATTTGTTGATTATAAATGTAATTGATTATCTTTGAGTATGCAAATGCTTAGCTATCAACGTGTCTTGGCTAATGCAGGTCAAGGGCTTTGTCGAGAGTCATGACCATCCGGATGTTCACGGGTCGAGAAATGGACGAGAAAGGATGATGCGTTACATCTCGCGGTCGAGAGATGCGGTCGAGATAAAGTGTCCACAGTCGAGGGATGTGGTCGAGGTAAAGTGTCCGTGGTTGAGGGCCGTATATCTTGCGGTTGATGGATCCGTTGGCTGCTTCTGTCTGGTCCGTAGGATATCTATCAGGTGGAACCTAACCCGTACAAGCCGAGAGACCTTCCTGCGGACGATGCTAGCGTCCCGCAGTCGATGCGCCTGCGTCCTGTGGTCGAGGCTTGCTTCTTGTGGCCAGTCTTCTCTGTCGTGTGGGTCGCGGCCGATTTTGCTTCTTTTCTTTAGATCGTGGCCTTGGTTGGCTAGCCGCGAATGGCCTTCGACTTCATGGCCTTTTTTCAAGCTTTTTCTCTGGGCCTTCTCCTTCTTGAGCATAAGTCCATCCTCCATGCATCCAACTTCCTCATTTCAGCTCCAATCTCCATAGTGTAAGGTCCCAATCACCTAAAAAGATCGAGAAATGAGAAAATATGTTAATGTAAAGCCTAAGGACTCTAATGCATTGTGAACCTAAAATGAAATGTAATGCAACTAAATGACTAGAAAATGATGCTAAAATGCAATAAAAACTAGGCTAAATATGAGACACATCAGAGGGGACCAGTTGGCTACTAATGTTCATTTGAGTTGTTTTGTTTTCTATTTTCTTGAGTCTTACATGTACATATTTGAACATAGCATACATATAGTTGCATTTACATTTCATTTAGGATTGCTTCTTTAGAATCATATAGGATTTGCATTGGGAACAATGATGTTATAGCCGTTTTAAAGCTTGATGATCCATTTGCTAGGTTCAATGCCTAAGTTAATAATTGTTTGGTGCAGAAATTGCTTGTTGAAAGGTAAAATTGATCCATGCTTGGAATTCTTGATTTTAGGTTCACCTTGGTCGAAGTATCTTGTGATTTGAGGTCGTTCCTTATTTATTTGAACCTAATATTGACTTGCAATTATTATTCTATGCATTGCATTTGTTCTCATGGATTACACATACATACTTGGATTTCTTTCATCATTGTACCACCCTTTGTGATCCAAGTAGCCGGTTCATTTAATTGGTTTCCACACCCTTAGCCTATCCTTCTTTCAAGCCATCATTATTTGTTGTGTGTTTATGGCATTATTTCGGAATGATCTTGGTATAAAATGTTATGTTTGGGCTGACAAAGGTAGTATCTCATTTAGTTCCGGATTCACGCTTTTTGAACTGGATAAGACTAGGTGGGAAATCGATCTTGGGTGTGAGTTTTTATGTGTTTTGTGCTTGAAAAGGAGTGATTGGGAAATGATTGGAAAAGGGAAAGAAAGAAAGAAATGGTCAAAGGAAAGCTTTAGGAGAGAAAGTGATGAGGGCCTCGGAGGAGGGATCCTTAGATCTGGACTTGAGGGAAGATCTTGATGAGTCGATTCTCTCAAGAACTAGCGATAAAGGGAATAAGAAAAGTTTTGTTGTCGAATCCTCAAACAACACACGACTTAGATAACTTGAATCCACAAATTACTAAGCTCGCAAAATCATACTAGCCTAAGGAATTCACCTAAGACTCAAAATGACAAACACAAAGACACATTCTTTGTAAAAAAACTCAAGGTTTATCGATTTTACTTTAAAAGTTGCTTGGAAATACAAAGAGATGAGTTGATCTTAAATAGACTCAACCTTACAACGGTATTATGACTAAAATAGGAAGGAAATAACTCAAAATAAGTGAGAAAATAGGCGAGTACTGAGGGCCGTTGATCTTGGAGAAGATATGATGATCGGCCGGATATGGAAAGTCTTCAAATGTGAGGATTCGCCTAATCATGTGGATGCTGGAGCATGCTGAGACTTCCCTGGATGATTCTTAGTGGCTTAGAGAGTCTCCAAGTCGCCACACATAAGTCTTAAGTCCCTTGAAGCAAGTTGATCCTGGACTTTCCTTAAACAGCTTCTGATTGGATCTTCTTATTGTTAGGCGTGTATCTGGAGGATCCGATGGTATATTGATGCGTTCTTGGGATTTTTAGAACCCTGAAAAGCCCAATAATAACCTCTAAGTGGTTTGAAGTGAAGGCCCTGCCTGAGTTGGGCTGTGTAGCTCAATCTTTGGCCTTGTCGCGCAGTTGGGTTCATTGCAGATCTACAAACTTGTAAAATACATATATTTTAGTTCAGAGCTTCTTTTGGGCTGATTCCACTTCGAGAAGATAAATAAATGAGTCAAAACTCCATGTAATATTGACTCATCACTTGGTTCATCCTGGATCGTTTGGAAAGCTTCAAAGAGTGATCGCATGTTCTGATTGGAGTCCAATATTGGCAAGTGCAACCTTGGTTGTGTCTTCGTGGGCCAGGGCTGGGATGTGGTTACTGTAAGCTCTTCAAGTTCATCTAGATTTTTTGTGATCTTCATGTTAAGCTCCGCCAAGTCTTGTTGGTTAGATTGCTTCTCATCTCGACCTTCTTGGATTATATCGTCTTCAGGTAGATCTTTGCAGTCGAGGAGCCCATCATTTACTCTCCCTTCAAGAAGTTTTGTCCTCAAAACTTGTTTTCCTGCACATAGAGAAGGTAAGTTAGTTCAGTTTTATATAGAGGGTTTAGAAGCTTACCTCCCAAGTATTGCTTATTGCGGCTTGGATTTATGATTGTCTTTTTGTCGGGTGGTTCCTCCTTGATTAGCAATGAATAGAAGACGCTTTTCCTAGGCTTGGTGCTGGTTTCTTTGATTTGAGGGTCTACTTGTACTCTTGATGTTTTCATGGCCAAGGAAGTGTATTCATGGTTCATTTGTGGCATTTCCCCACTAGCCTTTTTCTATATACATTCTCCTTGGACCAACACTTGTTGATGGCTATCCGGTGGTTCTTCTTTCATCAGCAAAGCGTTTTCAATGTTTTATTTCTCTTTTGTAGCTCATTTACGCGTATCAATAACCTTTGGCAAATACAAGTGCATTATAACAGGTTTTTGAAAGACAAAGGAAGTGGGAGATAAATCATCGTTTAACCGTTCTTCCTTAGGTAATGGAGGAACAACAAGTTCCAATTTAGCTTCAACTAAGGTTACTTGGTTAGATTTCTTTTGAGTACATGATCCTATCTTTAATTTCTTAAGAGATTCAATGGCACAATCAATGGATTGTAGAGTTTCAATCAAATCTTTGGAAGTACTTACCTTGGCATCATTCGGAAATGGATCAAGACTTAGGTGATGTTGCTCTTGGGCCAATTTCTTTCTTGTTGGACAAAACTTGGTTGTCATTTCTGTTTACACCTATAACACATTAGTTCTAAGGAACTTTTAGAGGACAAACACTTACATTGGTCTTTTGCTTTGGTGTTGTTCACAACTTGCACAGTTTTAGGTGTGAATTTGCCTTGACTTGCTTCGTTTTTTGGGTAAGTGGATTGACTATGTTTTCTCAACCTTCGTGCTGAATATTCCTCATACGTAATCCATTTTAATTCTCCTCATGTTCTGATTTTAGGCTCTTTGTAGTGCTACCGTTCATTCGCCTCTTTCCTCCACCATTTCAATGCTTCTCCGCGTAAGCCGTTTAAGGCGTATGGTAGCTTTTCATTCTCAAGAGTCTTGTATCTCTAGAAATATTCTTCCATATCATCTATCCATTATAGATAATCCTCTGTTCCTGAAAAAGATGGAAGTTTAGGACCAGAATTATAAAAGCTATGACTTACACCGATATATGGTTTAGGACGTCTTGTGTGGTTGGTATAGCCTTGCACTCTAGGTGCTAAAACTCCATGATTGTAGGGGTTAAAGTCACGTCTAGGAGGATTCTTGTAGTGATAAAATTCCACATCACGGTCAGATTCATCCTCATAACTATATTTAGATTCAGTTTCGTTGTACCATGGTTTGGATTGACGTTTGTGGGTATAGCCTTGGTGATGGTCTGGTGGCTCAGGTTCAAGCTCTTCCCCATGAGGCTCCCCTTCATATTCAGACTCATATTTATCCTCAAGCCAATGTTCTTCACATCCTTCATGGTTGTTGTCCATGTATTTTTCTTCTTCTAGGCTCCAATCGGACTCATCGGAGTATAACTGCACCTTTTCCATATAGTAAGCCATTGAGAGTACTTGCAAAAATCAAAAATAAAAAAAATAAATGAATCAAAGTACTAACAAGTAAACAAAAGAATAACAAAGCAAGAACAAAAGATTTTTATTTTATTTTCTTTTTCAAAACAAGGAAACAATAAAAAGAACAAAACAGAAACATAATTGGTTTTTACTTTTCTTTTTAACAAATAAAATAGCAAACAACTTCTAAAAATCAAAGCAACAATTTTTATGGGTTTTATAGGGTCTAAAATAACAGTAGAAAAAATAAATAGATTTTCATGGCTTTTTATGGATTATATAAAATTAAAACAAAACAAAATGAAATGAACTTTCTATGCTTTTTCGATTTTTTATTAAAGAAAAAGAAATCAGAAATTTTTTTAAAAGGAGATAAGGAACGAATAAACCTGGATACATAGGAGCTTTTAGCTCTGATACCAGAAGATGAGGGCCTTGGAGGAGGGATCCTCGAATATGGACTTGAGGGAAGACCTTGGTGAGTCGATTCTCTCAAGAACTAGCGATAAAAGATATAAGAAAAGTTTTGTTGTGGAATCCTTAAACAACACATGACTTAGATAACTTGAATCCACAAGTTAATAAGCTTGCAACATCATACCAGCCTAAGGAATCCACCTAAGACTCGAAATGACAAAAACAAAGACACATTATTTGTAGAAATACTCAAGGTTTATCGATTTTACTTTAAAAGTTGCTTGGAAATACAAAGAGATGAGTTGATCTTATAAAGACTCAAACTTACAATGGTATTATGACTAAAATAGGAAGAAAATAACTCAAATTAAGTGAGAAAAAGGGCAAGTAATGAGGGCCGTCGATCTTTGAGCCGTTGGAGAAGATATGATGATCGGCTAGATATGGAAAGTCTTCAAATATTAGGATTCGCCTAATCCTGTGGAAGCTGGAGCATGGTGAGACTTCCCTGGATGAATCTTAGTGGTTTAAAGAGTCTCCAGATCACCACACATAAGTCTGAAGTCCCTTGAAGCAAGTTGATCCCGGACTTTCCTTAAACAGCTTCGGATTGGATCTTCTTCTTGTTGGGCGTGCATCTGGAGGATCCGATGGTGAATTGATGTGTTCTTGGGCTTGTTGGAACCATGAAAAGCCCAATAATAACCTCCAAGTGGTTTGAAGTGAAGGCCCCGCCTGAGTTGGGCTGTGTAGCTCAATCTTTGGCCTTGTCATGCAGTTGAGTTCATTGCAAATCCACCAAATTGTAAAATACATATATTTTATCTCAGAGCTTCTTTTGGGCTGATTCCACTTCAAGAAGATAGATAAATGAGTCAAGAATCCATGTAATATTGGCTCGTAACTTGGTTCATCCTGGATCATCTAGAAAGCCTCAAAAAGTGATTGCATGTCCTGATTGGAATCCAAAATTGGCAAGTGCAGCCTTGGTTATGTCTTTGTGGGCCAGAGCTGGGATGGGGTTACTGTAAGCTCTTCAAGTTCATCTAGATTGTTTGTGATCTTCATGTTAGGCTCAGCCAAGTCTTGTTGGTTAGATTGCTTCCGTCTCGACCTTCTTGGATTATATTGTCTTCGGGTAGATCTTTGCAGTCGAGGAGCCAATCAAAAAGGGTATGTGAAGTAAAGTGAAAATGGTATAGTAAAGGCTTTTGGAGAAATAAAATAATTAAGTGGTTCTTGGGAATAAAAGGAAAGAAATGAAACAAAAGGAAGGTGAACCATAGTGTAAAGGAAAAGGCAAACCCGGTAGATGTCATATGTATTGAAATCCCTCTCCTTAGAATGTGAATGAAGAAATGGAGTTGTGATTTGATCCAAAAGAAATAAAGGAATTGAAAGTGAGAAATGCCTTGAGAGAAATGGTAGAAATTATGATCATTGGGGATTATATGTAGCTTTTGGTTAAGTTCGATTGTGGGTACTTGGGTAGATTGGATTCTATCTTTGTATGCATCTATTGGGTTGAACCTTTAGCATTCTACTAACGATCATTTCATTCAATGAGAGATCTTTGCATTGAACATATTGAGCATATGATGATAAGACATAACTTTTATCTCTTGACCTTTCCCTTCGCCAAATAAGTTCATTGAATGTGCATAGCTTGATTCATGGTTTCAATTTAATGAATGCCAAAAGGAATGGTGGATTTGAATGCACGTGTAGATTGAGATTGAATTTAGATTCACTTGTGATGAGTATGGCTAAAGTTTTTAAGAAGACTTGCTAGCTTTATATCCTAGAACTACTAACTTGGACATTGAGGTTAGCATTTGATCATGCTTGCTTTGGCTTTGAGTTCCCACTCACAACCTCTTCTTCGGTTTTGTCTTTTGTTTGTTTGAGGACAAGCAAAAGGCAAGTCAAGGGGAGTTGATATGCATCATTGTTAGATAGTTATTAATGCATATTTTGATCATTTTCTCATCATTTAGGAATCACATTCATTCATATTTGTTTAAGTTTGGCTTAGTTTTGCATTTTAGAGTTTTAGATAGATCGAGTCGCATAATTTCTTGTTTTGAGTCATTTTGGGTGATTGGGAACTTCAACAATGAGGCTTAGAGCTTATATGATGGAACATGCATGGAATGGGGTTGAAAAGGGTCAAGTAAGGTGAAGAATGGAAGCTTTGATACACGTTGGACAGTTACCCGAGGCTCTGTCCGATGCACTTAAAGATGATGATCGATGAAAACCTTCCCGTGAACGGAATTGGCTAAACTTTGGATACAAGATAGCCACAAGAGTCAGATTTCATTTGTTGGTCGTTTGAAGGCATTTGGACAAGCCGTTGGAAAGATACGGCGAAGTTACTCAACATATGTCATTCGACCACGACCACCTACCCGGCGAGCTGTCCGATGGTTAAGCCTCTAGTTCACCCATCTTGACCAACCTGTCCGATCTGCTACCCGAGAACCTACCTAAACCATGGACACTTGGCAACATTTGTAATGGTTTGACCCGGGTCAACCCGGATCCACTTATTTTTGGGCCTTTTGGGCTTATTGCCCTAGTTTTTAGGCTATATACACCTTTGTTTTGTAATCAGCAAACATCCAACAACTTTTCTCTCCTTTTAATTTTTGATCTAGAAATAGGTTTCTCTTAGTTTTAATGTGTTCTTGAGAGAAAAAGAGAGGATTGTTAAAACCCAAGGGAATATGATCTTAGGATCATCTTCTCCCATCATTAAGTTTCAATTTTCATTCTCTTCTTCTTATTTGATTATATTTAAGCTTTTAGTTAGTTCATTTTGCTTGTTTTGCTTTTCATTTGGAATGGTATAGTAGTGATTGTTAGTTTGATGGTTAGATAGATGTATGAGTTTGGATGGTTGAATCTTGTGTTTAGGTTGATAGATCTTGTGATTCCTTTACTTAGAGTGTGCTTAATGCTAGATTTAAGTTGGCCATTCAAAGCTAGAAGCTAGAAAAATCATTGCCCGAGAGGTGTTCGATGAAATTTCTGAGAGATTCTTTTGTGGGTATTTTTCCATAGCCTTCGAGAGATGATGCTTTGGGGATTAGTGGTCTTAGTGAGATTGTTTGTTAATGATTATTGATTGATTGGTGATAGCAAGGTTTTTACACCGAGCTATCAAATCCCTGTAGCATAAAGGGTTATCGAACCAACAAGTGTGTTGCTAACACTAAGGACTGCAATAAACTAAGCTAATCCAAGCCAATCCTAAAATAGGGTGATTATGTCACAATCACAAATAAGCAAGATAGAAAACAGAGTAGTAGAAAATAGAGCTATAGCATGAAACAGAAACAAAGCATAAGGAAACAGAGAAATGGCAACTAAACAGAGCAACGAACAAGCTAAAAAGACAAGTTAAAAATTAGGGTTCTTAATGAGTGATATCAATGACTAATGCTTCACCAGGGATTCTAGTAGCTTGCTTAACAACCTAATAAGCTGATCTCTAGGCAATAGATTCAATAAGAGACAATCAAGTCATTCTCATGATCAAGACATCTCAATCCAAGTGTGACCTAACCCAAATCTCTTGGTGATTACACACTCAGATTGGCATGAAGAAGCAATCTATTCAGGTCAATGAACACTCTAGATAACTAATCTCTTAGGCTAGAAATGTAAATCTCAGAACTAAGCTCATTCAAGCATATCATCAAGCACTTACTAGGTGTATGGAATCTACTCACCAACTATGAAAAATTGCATAAACTCAGAAAATGAATTAAAGTGCAAAATTAGAAAGAGGAAAGAAAGATAAACAAGATTTAATCAAAGAAACAAACTCAGATTTTCATTGTATCAAAAGAGATTCAACATGAAAGTAGCAAAAACTAAGAGAAAACTGCTTCAGATCTAGCCAAAAAGAGTAAAAACTAGGTTACTTCATTTTTCGTTCTAAGGGGTATTTATAGATCCCCAAAATAAAAGCCCTAATCTGAGTGAGCATAAGATAAGGTCGGTCAAAATAATGAAGTCGGTTTATGCTGCTTCACTACTTACTGGCGAGTCAGAGTGACGAGTTACAACATTCATCTTCAGTCACTTCCAATATGCTCAGCTCGCTAGTCATCATGCGAGTTCAGGCTGCGAATGTTTCAGTTTGTAGTTTAGCTTGGTTCATCTTGGCTGCACTTGCTGGTCTTCAGGCGAGCTTGAGTCTTCAGCCTTCAGGATACTGGCACTCTTCACTCTGACTGGCGAGTTGGAGGTGGTGAGTTGAACTCTGGCCTTCAGGATACTGGCACTTTTCACTCTGACTGGCGAGTTGGAGGTGGCGAGTTGAACTTTGGCCTTCAGGATACTGGCACTCTTCACTCTGCTCAGCTATGCTGGTCACCAGCCAAGTTCATGCTTATCCTTGCAGTTTTTGTACCAAATCCACTCCAGGATGCTCCAAATAGGCTCAAAGGTATTTGGATGCTCCAAATGTGACGTGTATGCAAAATGAATGCAGTTCAAGCCTAAAAGAACTCTAAAATGCAGAAGATGCAATGAGAATGAATGCAAATGGGTATGAATTCTGCAGCTAAAATGGGGTAAAATGCATGTATATCAACTGGTTTGCAAATGAGAGTTTAGTAATATCAATTGATTAGTATAGAGGTTAATACCATGAGAGTGGGTTAATCTAGTTGATATGTGACTCATGCCCTATGATGATTCTTAATTAGACATTATGCATTTGATTTGTTTGTCTTTCTCATTGTTAATTTGTCTATCCATTAGCCTATTGTTAGTTTGTGCCTTGTGCTTTGTTCATTGTGTTAGTCATTTTCGTTTGTGTTTGTTCTTGTTGTTTGATTTGGTTTGCTTTGCTTTGTTTTAGTCCTAATAGTCTTTACTTCACTTCTCCTATTGTTATAGCTTAGATCAAAGTTCTCATAGTCCTAATGTGTTGATTCTAGATTCTCTTGGGTTCAAACCTCAAATGCTTAACAATGACAAGTTTCTTTAAGCGTTTGTTGATTATAAATGTAATTGATTGATTTAGAGTGTGCAAACCCTTAGCATCAAGGATCTATAGATCTAGGAACCCTAACAACAAGAATTCATCATCACACCCTTAAATCTACCTAACCTTCAATTTTATAAATGACTACTCACTCATGTTCAAACACAAATTAATAAAATGGATAATCATGATTGAAATGATAAAGATAAGAGGTAAAGAGGATAAGAAGAAAAACTTAATAGGAAGATGAAACACAAAATGATTCATTGATCCTTCAAAGTTTTCTCAAAATCTTCAACAGAACAACCAAAGGATAAAGATTTAAAAAGTTGCTAAAATAGTGAAAGAAAAATAAGTTGGTGGTTTGGACCAAGGGTCCTTGCCTTTAAATAGTGTCAGAAATAAACCATAAAATGTGCTAGGTCGACGAAGAACAAAATTGGTCGGATCCAAAATAAAAAAGAGATGAACATATGTGGTTCTAGGTATGGGATTAACTGAAGCCATGGTGGCTTCCGCCGGTGCTACAAGGCTACGGCTGAATCGCATGTACCTATTGGACAAGTTCAGTCGGTGCTGATTGCGATCTTGTATGGCTTGTCGGCTTTGGCCGCGACTCAATGGGGATCGGCCGCGATCCAATGTGGATCAGTTGATCCTCATTTCTTTTTTCCTTTTGCTTTCCATCGTGGTTCCTCCTTTCTTCCTTGTCCTTCCTTCTTCTTGCTCCATCTTTCCGTGTCATCTATCTCTCTCCATACATCAAGGGGCCATCCACATTCCACTCACCAAGGTTCCAATCACCTAGAAAAAGACTCCAAAGAAGCAAAATATTCACTCTACCGAGGAGTATATGAGAAAATCCACCGTACATTAGACACGACAAGTCATGGGTGTTTTGCCAACCTCATGGCCACCCAAAGAGAATGTTTGGTAGAGATTCTTTCATGAAGTAATGCTTGCTATGGTGGAGATTATGATCGAGTTGCAAGGAAACCCAGCATTGGGGATCAAAAGATAAAGAACTTAGTGTCAAGATCGAAAAGCTTGGCAAGATCTTTCTTGTGGGACAAAAGACTGTAAACTTTGTTAGTGAAGTTGACATGGGATAACCAAGTAATCAAGAAGATGTGTTTGAAGGTTCGAAGAGGTTCCAGAGGAAGTGAACTTTGTGGGTAACAATGGGAATTACCAAGGAGGATATAGGAACCAAAATTATAAAAACAACAATCTTTCATATAGGAGCAACAACGTTAAGAACCCGCAAGACCAAATTTACCCTCATAAATCACCTCAAGTACGACAATACCAATAAAAGAACTATGGTAATTAAGCACAAGGAGGAAACCAACAAGGATATGTCAAAAAACCATACCAAGGGAACAATCGACAAGGATATCAATCCAAAAATTATCCTCTGCCTACTTAAGACCACTAGGTGAAGGGTATGCTAGCCTAACTTATCAAGCTCCTCGCCAAGTTTCAAGTGGACATGAACCAAAAATTTGATAAAGTGAATGCCAAAATGAACAATGGGTACAATGAGCTTCATGGAAGGAGTAATGGCATCGCTTCTCAAGTTAAATCTCTTGAAAACCAAATGACACAAGTGACTTCTACAAGCCAAAGACCTTCGGGAAATATTCTCGACCAAGCAAAATTCGAGAGAGCATTGCAATGTGGTCCTCAATGATGAGGACAAGGATCAAGTTATTGAAGAGATTGCAAGAATTCTCTGTGGTTTGATTGGGAAGAGGAAGTTTGAGCAGAAATTTGTCACTAAAGATAGCAAGGTTGCAAAGGAGCAGCCGAACTTTGGTAAAGAGGTTTTAGTGGACAATGGAGCTGGGTACATTGAGTTTGTTTCAGCAGTAAAGAAGGAAGAGTTTGCAGGTTCTGAAGCTATGAGAAAGGAAAAAAAGTTGAAGGACCTCATGCAAGCGGTTTCCGAAAGAGATAAGGCCATGACCAATCTGGAGAAAGCAGTTCAAAACCAACATGAGTGAAGTAGGAGTTCCTCTACCAATGATGGAATACTTGTATGGTGTTCTCGAGCAAGTAAGGTTCTTGGGGAAAATTTTCACCAATCAGAGCAAGCTAGAAGAGCTCCTTAATGCTAACGCCGATCTCGATCCCCCACCATTGGAGCCCAAGATCCTACCTAAAGAAGGAGATCAGGTACTTTTGTCTTGCCTTGTACACTTGGCGAGCTGAAATTCGATGATGCTTTGTGTGATTCCAGAGCAAGCATAAAGGGCATATCTTATTAGGTAGTGAAGCTGCTTGGTGTTGAGAAGATAAGAGAACATTCAACCAGCATTTCTTTTGGAGACACCTCATCTAAAGTCTCAATAGGAAAACTTGTGGATTACCCTCTAAAAATTGGAAAATGCATTCTTCCCACCGACTTCACGGTTGTGGAAATGGAGTTCGATTGAAAAGTTCCTTTGATTTTTGGTAAACCTATCCTTAGTGCAGTTGGAGCTAAGATTGAGTTCCTCAACAAAGAGGTTGTGCTGGAGAAGGTGAGTAGATACACCACGTATCCCATTAATTTAAGTTTCACATATCAGTTTTTGCAGTCATTGGGTACATCGGAAATGACACTAAAGCCAACTTTGCATTCCCATGGATGAAAGACCCAGACGCATGTGCGTCTAAGAGGCGTCTCAAAGAATTATGAACAACCCATCAAGTCAAGATAGTGACTTTAAATAAGTGCATTTGGGAGACAATCACATGGTATTCTTGTAGATAATTTCATTTCCTTTAGCATTTTGATTTGTCTTTTGTTCTGTTGCTCTTTAGTGCTTTTAGAAAGAGGTTCATGAGCATAAGAGAAGGAGTTTCCAATGAAGAGAAGGTTAAGTGAAGAATAGAGATGAAAAAATGATACAATAAATGAGAAAAGGAAGTATGACGAATAGTGGTTGAACCAATGTCACTCGTGGCTACGACCCATGTCCACACAGTCGCGACACGGAACAAAGATCCAATGCAATGAATCATGGCCAAACCATTACGTGGATCAGGCTGCAACCGAGATCCTTACGGACGTGACACGGACCTCAATCCAACGATGCAATGGATTGCAGCCGAATCAACTTCTCTTGCACACCAAGACTCCACCAGGTTTTTCCGAACCACCCTATCAAAGTAAGTGGGTCTGTCTCCCATCTTCCTCATTTGGACCACTAAAAATAAAACTCTCAAACTTCTCTTAAATTCTCTTCTCATTCGACCAAACATTCTCAAAGACACTCTGTCACTCTCTCTTCACCAATCTCAAAATTTCACACCACTTTCACTCCAATCCTTATCTATTTAACTCAAGCCTCTCAACAATTTAGCATTTTTGTCAAGAGTCAAGGTATGAACTTCTAACACCTCCATTTCCATAGAAGCTCAAGAACTCCAAATTGGAGATATTTCATGGAATCAGAATTATGATGATTTAATTGATGATTAAGCTTGGTTTGTGTGTTAGATATACTTTGGGTGATTTGAATTGAGCTTAAATTTGCAAGATCAATGGTTAAAAGTTACATTTTTAGGAAGCTAGGGTTTGAAGTGTGAATAGTGACAAAATTCACTTTGGAGTTTGAGAATTATGTTAAGCTTAAATAATTTATGCTTATTTGGAACTCCTACATGCTTTGTTAAGGCTTAAATTGATAGAGTTTTGATGACTTATGCTTTGACACTTGAGGATTGCTTGATTTGTGCTTAAGATTTTCAAAAGACTTGTTTAAATCTTGAATTCTCTATGTACTTAGGTTGCTAATGAACTGATTTGCCTTTTTTACCTTGGAAAGTTAAGTTTGTGTTATTACATTGTGACAAATGCTTTGAAACTCCTCTTTATCTTATTATAAGCATCACTCTCATGCATTTAGGAAAAATGAAATTCATTTTAATGTGCTATGATTGCCTTGTGCTTCATTGTGTTCCTAACTCACTTTGAAAATATTGATGCTTGGAAATATCATACATTGATTGTAATTCTTTCTCAACCTATTGGGATAACTTCAAAATTTTTAGCAATTTATAAGAAAACAATGCCTCCACTAGACTCCCAACCCCAAACAAGATCCAAGATGAGGCACTCAAGATCATACTCCTTCATTAAGGCTTCAAGATCTACTTCTCGAGAGTTTCAGCTTGGAGGAAGATGTTGGTAGGATATTAGTTCGAATGGGACTATCATAGTTCTATCGCCTCATAGTGGCATGCATTGGGATTAAGCAGATTATTTCTATCAGTTAGTGAGAACTTAATAGCACATGGTTCTGAGTCACCATAATGTACATTTGCGGCATTTTTGGGTTCTCATACAGGACAGAGATGACCTTTGGGGAACACGATTCCTTATATGATTTCTTGAACTGCATAGCAGTGAGAAGCTCGGAAGATGGCCTCAACGTCAGAATGATTAGGAACCCCTTAATCTGAATCGAAGCAAAATACTTAGTGGATACGCACATTTGCCAACCCAATAAGCCTAGAGAAAGCTTAACACATAGTTGGTTGTCTCTCCTTTACAAAGACATTTCTAGGACTGTAAAAGACAGCAGCGAAAAACTTCTCTTCCCAAGGGGAAAAACAAAACAACTAAAAGCCTTGTCAAATACCGGCCTCTTGGCAAGAGGAATCAGACAGGAAGTTAACTTGGGATGCGTCATTGCACAAACCTTAGTAGACATAAGGAGAGACCATGAAAATATTTACAAACATCACATTTAGCTCAGTAATTTTTTAAAGCCTATATTTGCTGTAACCCGATCTCTGCTTGGTAAACCCATAAAGCATCAAATCAGCTTCTTCAACGCGTCCCACTACATCAATTGTTGAATACTTGATAGGAGTCTAATCTCGATTCAGTTCCTTTACAAATTTAAAGACCGGGAAGAGAATAGCCAAATACTTTTCCTCCCGTGTCCGCATATGACCTCCCTCTAATATACTCTTCCAATATCTACTTTGGAGAGTCCGAGGTTGGGTACGAGAACAGTGAGTCAGAACCGTTTGTGAACACACCATGAAACTTCAACTCCAAAAGTGACTCGTTGGACCACGACAATAGCAAGGACTAGTGATTGAGACGACGCTTTATTCCAAAGAGCATGCCGCCAGTAGCCTATGTATCCACTTTACCACTTTTGTACATATTTTCCTTAGTCTTTTTGCATGTCTTGTCTTTACATCTTTGTGTGGGCATTTTCTCTTGGATTATGTTCTCACGGTATAGTGAGAAGTAAGTTCGGGGGAAAGGCCGGTATTTCACAATGTTTCTAATTGTTTGTTTTTTCCCTTTCTGAGTTTTGCATATACATATTTAACATTGCATTCGACATGGATAATTTTTTCAAAAATACAAAAACATAACATTTAGTTGCATTTACATGGTAGAAATGTCTAGAAACATCTAGGTTTGCATAGAATTTTCATAGTGATGCACCATGCTTCTCACATTTTTCCTTTTCTTTATTTAATTTTAGTTTTGTTAATTTTCTTTTTAGCTACAAAGATTATTGTTACGCTTGGCTAAATAAAACCAATTACTTTTTTTAATGAGATACACCTTATTTTTATTGAATTATAATCAGAGCTTTTACTCTCTTCTCCCTTGCTTTCGGTCAAAACTAGGGTTCTCAACAATTTCAAGAAAGTATAGTTTCTTAGGAATTCTTAGACTAAATGAGAAGCTTGCATTATCGTAGTCTCGGCTACATTAGTTGGTATCAGATTCCAGGCGCTTTAATTTCTCAATTAAAGCTTGTTTCTCCGATGGCTCCCCGTAAACCTATCGTTGATGACCGTGAAGGACTGCACTCTTTGTTTGCATTGTTGGCGACTAATCTTCAAAAAGCCTTGACAAGCGCTGTTGAAATAGCTTTGGCGACAGTAATTGCTCGGCAACAGGTTCCTCCTCTGGCTTCACATACTCGGCACGATGATGTCTTCGCTAATGACATCGATGATGATCCTATAATGGATACTATCTCTGCCAACACTCGCGACACACATCAATTTCCAAACATTCATCGCGATTACCCCCGTGAAGACCACAAAGACTACCGCCAGAATGATGCTTCTATTTGTTATCACGGTGATAACAAACGTGAGGACTTATGTTATGATCCCCATGAAACCAGAGTTTGTGATGCTTCCTCCTCACTCTGGGATTCTGGAAACAAGGTAGACATTCCTGACTTCTCCAGTACGCTGAATCCTAAGGAATTTCTGGATTATCTTCACTATGTTGAAGAAATTCTAGAGTTTAAACGGGTTCCAGATGATATGAGAGTCCCTTTAGTTGCTACATTCCTTAAGAATCATGTGATGGCATGGTGTCAACAACTTAAAGAATCTCGTCGACGTTCTGGTAAAACGAAGATCAATTCTTGGGAACAGATGAAGAAGTATATGTGTCATAGTTTTCTCCCTTACAACTATGAGCGTACCTTATATAATAAACTTCAGGCCCTACGTCAAGGTACTTGCTCGGTTGATGATTACGCTAATGATTTCTTCAATATGACGGCACGCAATACACAATTAGAAACTGAATAATAGCTAGTGTCACATTTTATTGGAGGAATGCGTCTTCAATTGTAGAGTGCGATGCAACAGTTTAATATTTCATCTATTTTTGAAGTGCATCAATGTGCTCTAGCTATGGAGATTCAATATCGCACACCATGGGGCTCATCTTCTCGCTTTCATCTTTGGAGTGAAATAGTAAGTGATTCTACTCCTACACCACCAACAAAAACACCCGCTACTCGACCTTCTCCTGCAAAACAAGGTGCTACTGTTAATTTGATAGTTTCTAATCGTGTCCCTCGCACTAATGCCCTATGTTGTTTCACTTATGGGGAACACGGCCACCGTTCTACAACCTGTTCAACAACTACTAAATGCGGACTACTTGCTGTAGACGCGGAACCAGACGATGCTCCCTGATTTGATGTGTACTATGGTTCTTATGAGCAACATGAAGAACTTGTCTAAGGTGATACAGGCTTTTGTATCGTGCTTCGCTGGTCATGTTTTATGCCTCGCACTTCTTAGGAATCTTGGCTATGTTCTAGTCTTTTTCGAACCACCTGTACAATTAAGGACAAGGTATGCACTTTGATAATTAATTCTGGTGGTTGTACTAACGTCATCTCATAGACGCCGGTGCAAAAATTGGGCCTTCTTTCCGTCAAGCATCCTGCTCTTTTTAAACTTGCTTGGTTCAATGATGGCAATGAAGTATCCATTACATAACAAGCTACTGTTGACTTCTCTGTTGGGTATTATAAGGATTATATATCTTGGGTTGTGGCTCCAATGGATGTGTGTCATCTTCTTTTAGGGCGTCTGTGGCAGTATAATCGTGACGCCACACATAAGGGTCAAAGCAACACCAATAACTTCTCCTACAATAACTACGTTATCACTCTCCTTCCATCGTAGGAGACGCTTGAACCTCCATGGCTACCTTCCAAACCACCTTCATCGAAGTCTTTACCTTCGATTACTTCTCTGTTGATTTTGCCTAAAGTAGCGTTTGAAGCGGTGTTATCTGCCACATATGTAATATGGGCACTCGTCGCAACTCCTCCATGTTCTTGTACGATTATAAATTTTCCTGCAGCATTTCAACCGTTACTCTCACAGTTTCATGATGTTTTTACATTAGACTTGCCTACTAGTGTGCCTCTTTTACGCGATATTCAGCATCAAATTGATCTCATCCTTTGATGCCATGCTTCCCAATTGTCCGAACTACCGAATTGGTCCGCATGAACATGATGAGTTGCATCTCTAAGTTGAGGAGTTGCTTCAAAGGGAACATATCCGTGAAAGTTTAAGCCCGAAAGCTGTACCAACACTTTTAATTTCGAAAAGGACGGTAGTTGGTGTATGTGTGTTGATAGTCATGCTATCAATATGATCACTGTCCGATATCGTTTTCTAGTTCCCAGCTCAATCACCTCCTTGATCAGATTGGTTATGCCTCCATCTTCACGACACTAGATCTCAAAAAGATATCACCAAATTCGGATTTGTCCTTGTGATGAATGGAAAATAACTTTCAAAACTCGTGAAGGCTTGTTTGAATAGATGGTGATGCCTTTTGGACTCTTTAATGCGCTCCCAGTACATTTATGTGTGTGATGAACCAAGCGCTCAGGCCATTCATTGGTAAGTTGTGTGGTCATTTATTTTGATGACATACTAATCTTCAGCAAAGATTTGTCAAGCCACTTATACCACCTTACCGTGGTTCTTCCTCAGGATCAATTATTTGCTACAAGTAAGAAATGTGTGTTTGGCACTTCTGAGGTCTTGTTTTTGGGTTATTTGATCTCTTCAGGGGGTCTGAAAGTTGAACCTAGCAAAGTTGAAGTTATTAGAACTTGTCCGACTCCTACTACAATCACCGAGGTTTGCAGTTTTCATGGTCTTGCTTCTTTTTACTGTTGATTTCTTCATCATCTTAGCAATGTCACGACACAATTAACCACCTGTATGCGAGGCTCTTTTTTTACTTGGTCTCCTGAGGCGGATCTAGCCTTTTGGTACGATTAAACTGAAGCTCATTTATGCGCCATTTTTGGTACTGCTTGATTTTACTCTCCCATTTGAATTACATTGTGATGCTTGTAAGTTTGGCATTGGTGCAATGCTAAGTCAACAAGGGCATCTGGTAGCTTTTTACAGTGAGAAGATAAAAGAGTCTCGAGCTCGTTATGGTACTTATGACGTTGAGTTTTATGCAATTATGTAATCCATCAAGCATTGGCGCCAATAGCTTTTCCAAGAACTTATTATTTACAAGGATCACGATGTTTTAAAGCACTTAGGAAGCCAGGATAAAATCTCAGCTTGGCATGCCACATGGGTGGCTTATTTGCAGTAATTCACCTTCGTGATTAAGCATTAATCTGGTCGTACAAATAAAGTATCGAATGCACTTAGTAGGCATCACTCTCTTTTGTCTACATTACAGACTTCAGTTCCTGGTTTTGTTTGCTTTGCTGAGATTTATTCGACTCATTCTTTCTTTGAATGGATTTGGTCATATCTACAAGATGGCCATGATTCTGAGTTCGTCATCCATCATAGGTTTCTTTTTCGCGATAAGAGTCTCTGTGTTCCAGATTGTAGTTGGCATTTGAAGATCATTACCGAGTTACATGGGGAAAAACACGTAGGTCGTAATCGTACTCAACAATTAGTTACAGAGTCCTATTTTTGGCCTACTATTCACTAACTATTTTTAATATTCACTCACTAACTATTTTTAACATTCACATGTTCTACACAATACTACCCTAATCGTCTTCCTATTAAATCAACTCTAGTTGTTGGAAGTGGATCTAAGATTCTACTTCGGTGCACTGTAGACAATCATCCGAAAAATGCTAAGTGTGGAACTCGGTGAAATTATCGAAGTTCCATCTCGGGTGTATAAATGACAACTCGGAAGAGCACCTTCTCGGATAAGCATCGGAAAGAAGAGTGGACACGAAAGACAAAAATCAACAAAGAAATGTAAATTTTCCTATTCCGACTTGGAAAATTTCCTAAAATCTAGGCAGTCTATTATGATCTAAAAAAATTTTAATATTTCCTTATTTGTTTAGGATTGTAAACCGCCTCTATAATCTATAAATAGAGGCAAAGGTCCTTCGAAAAAGAGATATGCTTTTTGAGACGCATTAAGCAATAACACGAACTTGGCATTATCTTTGACTTTATACTTCCCTCTTCTAAACCTTAAGAAATTCTTGCCCATTTTCCCTCTAATACTTTAAAAAAGAGAAGGATCAAAAGACCTTATGCTAGATCCAACTCGAACAGTTGGTGCCGTTTGTGGGGACTATTGAAGAAACTTCTTTATAAGGTAGTAGGGAATCGCGAAGTCAACAACAATGTCCTCTAGCGATCTCGTTAACAAATCACCAAATAGGAGGGCTTTGGAGCCGCTTCCAGAGCAAACTGATCCGGCTATTGGATCAATTCAGAATCCAACTGAGACTCAGCTAGAGTCCACTGAATAGCTTTCCCAATCCACCAGTCCAGCCACCGACTTTAGAAACATTGTTGCAAAATTTGATTAGGTAACAAGAAGTAGCTGATCAAAGAAACTCTGAGCGTTTTGACCATATTAAGGCACGCGTAGTAATGTGTGGGAACGACTTTACTCCCACACAAGGAAACCGACCTCGCGAAGAAACACTAGCAAGTATATAATGAAATATATTCGAAGATACGTCTGTTCAGTTACCGAATGCTGCTTTGGGACAGGCACAACTCCCAACTCAGCAAAATCCGATAATGCCAGCAGTGCTAGACGCTGCCACCGTCGTACGGATGATAGAGGATGTAAAGTCACAGTTTCATCAAGCAACTAGTGCTGCACCTGAGATTGGGAGAATACTTGCTCAAGCTCGGCACTCGCCATCCTCAGCGAGACTAAGGAGAGTCTCGGTCAATCGAAGCTTTAAAGCGATATGCCTTCTTTATGATGGGACCTCTGATTCTCTGGAATTCATGATTGCCTTCAACGTCATTATGAGGAGTGTCAACTACCAACCACATGAAGAAGACGCGGTATACTGCCAACTCTTCGCTAAGAACTTAACTAGAGACGCACTAGTCTGGTTCACCAGCCGAATCCATTGAAGGATTCAACCAACTTGCCGAGTTATTCATGAAATAATATGCCATATTCGTAAACCAAGATACCTCAACTTTCGAGTTGAGATCCTTGAGGCAACAAGCAGACGAGTCTCTTAAGTCATATCTCGGGAGATTCAGGAAGATCATGATAAAAGAAAAAGTGAGCGATGACATCACCATCAAAGCCTTGAGAGTTAAAATTGTGAACAATGAGGCTTTGCAGCTAGACCTTCACGTAGGCCAGCCTCTGACCATCTCAGATACTCTATGCAGAGCCGCGAGACACACCGAGTAATTAGAGGAAGAACGAATCCTCTCGAGAAGTCAAAAGACTCAACGTAATTCCGGAGTCAAGGAATCAAGAGAAGAGTACCAAGAGCTGAGAAAACATAACAAGGGAAGAACCAACCCCACAAGTGCTTTCCAAGTCGGAGAAGCCAATACTCCAATTGGAAGAAAACCGTGAGATAGTACTTATAATCGCAATGAGTATTATGCTTACCATAATTGGAATGGTCATTCGACTTCAAAGTGCAAGCACCTTCAGGAATTACTAGCCTAGAAGTACTCTAAAAGCGAGTTGACTATCTCGGAAGAAGAAATTGAGAAGTTCAAGGCACAGAAAAGGAAGGAAGCCGAGATGCGAGACGCAGCAGTCAAAGCAGCCAACCTAAAAGGCACCGCAGCTAGTAGTTCAAAGCGTGCCAAACTCGTAGAAGAGGAATCCGACTCGAAACTCCTAGTGGTAGACAAACCACCGATATACAGCATGATCTTGGGAACTCTGTGGATACATGCCATGAAGGCAATCCCGTCAAGCTACCATCAATGTGTGAAGATTCCAATAGATCAAGGAGTATATACACTTCAAGGAGATCAAAGAGTTTCGTGCACATGTTTCATTGACGAGTTGACACTCCAAAATATATTGTGTATGGTCACGACTTTGATAAGCCAAAAGAGAATCTCAAAACCACCACTTTCCGTGAAGCCAGATCAATCAATTGTTGAACTCATCAACATTGATCTCACCGACTCAGTAAGATGTGTCTGCATCGAGATTAATCTAAGCAAACCAATTCGGGAAAAGTTAATCCAACTACTTGAGCAGAATATAACGACATTCGCATAGACAGCGCAAGACATGCCAAGGTTTGATCCCAAAATCGTAAGTCATAGGCTTAATGTCGATCTGACTTACAAGCCAATAAAGCAGAAAATGCGTAAACTCGGACGAGAGAGAACTGAAGCCGTCATTAACGAAGTCAAAAATTTAACAGAAGTCGGGTCAATTGTCAATGTACAATATCTGGAATGGTTGGCTAACCAAGTCTTAGTCTCGAAGAAAAATAGAAAATGGACGGTCTACGTTAACTTTACCGACTTCAACAAAGCATGTCTGAAGGATAGTTTTCCTCTACCGAGTATTGACCGAATTGTCGAAGCAACAGCCGAAAACAAGTTGCTATCTTTTATGGATGCGTTCTCCAGATATAACCAAATCCGAATGCACCCCGACGACATGGAGAAAACCTCGTTCATAATGAAACGAAGAACATATTGCTACAAGGTTATGCCTTTGAAGAACGCCGGAGCTACATAACAGCGGCTAGTAAATAGGATGTTTGCCGACCAACTCGGGCAAACAATGGAAGTATACATCAACGATATGCTAGTCAAATCTAAGAAAGCCGAAGATCATGTTGGACATCTCTCTCAATGTTTTTGAACTCTGAATGAGTATCAGATGAAGCTCAACCCGATAAATTGCACCTTTGGTGTCCCCTCGGGAGAATTCCTCAGTTACATAGTAACACAAAGAGGAATATAAGTAAACCCAAAACAAATCAAGGCTGTCCAAGAACTATATTCTCCAAAGAACAAGCATGAAGTCCAAAGGTTGACGGGACAAATTACCGCTTCAAATAGATTCATATCTCGGTTAACAGACAAGTGCCTCCCATTCTACCAACTATTGAGAGGAAACAAAAGCTTCGAATGGGATGAGGAATGAGGGGAAACAAAAGCTTCATAATAGAGTTATCACCCAAACTAGAGCCTTTGAAGTCGTACGATAATCCAAAGATTTGGAAGTTATACGTCGATGGATCATCCTCGCAACACAATTCGGAGTTGGAATCCGACTTGAAACTCCAACTGGAGAGCTTTAGATCAATCTTTCCGCTTAGCTTTTCCAACATCGAATAACAAGGCAGAGTATGAGGCTTTAATTGCCGGGATCATATTAGCAAAAGATATCAGGACTGCAGAAGTCGAATGCTTCTGTGATTCGCAACTAGTCGTTAATCAAGTCAACAAAGGCTACAATACAAAGAACGAACGAATGGAAGCATACTTGAAATCATAAAGGACCTTACAAAAGATTTACGATTCAAAGCAAACAAAATTTCTAGATTAGAGAACACAATGACAGATGCATTAGCGGCTCTAGCATCAACATCAGATCCTATTCAAAGGAGAATCATCCTAGTTGAAAGCATTGATAAACCAAGTATTGATATACCAAAACGAGACTTTCCGATTGTCTCGGTAATTACAAACAACAAAAATTACCCCAATACCGAGATGCCAGATGCATCACAGCCCAAAGAAGTTAAGATTGATTGGCGAGATGAGATCTTGGCTTATATCATCGACGTCGAGGCCAGCGAACATAGATGGACAGCAAGAAACCTCAAAGCAAAATGCGTATTCTATACTCAAGTCGATGGAAAGTTATACCGACGGAGCACAAACGGAATACTACTAACTTGTATTTATGGCAACGAGATAACATAAGTAATACGAGACACTCACAATGGAGTAAGACTGCGGACAATACGCCGCAAAGTGTGACAAATGCCAATGACATGCACACGTAATCCATGCTCTAACTAAAGAACTGACATCGTCAATCATGCATTATCCATTCATGCGATGGGCAATGGACATAGTCGGGTATTTACCTTCGTCATGTCAAAAACGCTTTATGCTCGTTATGACCGATTATTTCTCAAAGTGGGTAGAAGCAACTCTCAGATTAAAGACAAGGATGTAGTCAAATTCCTGTGGAAGAACATCATATGCCGACATGGATTACCATACGACATTGTCACCGACAATGGATCTCAATTCATCTCGGCCAAATTTTCAAATTTTTATGCCAGATGGAATATTCGCATTAGCAAATCAACTCCAAGAAATCCTCAAGGCAATGGACAAGCCGAAGTAACAAATAAACAGATCCTAGACGGGATAAAAAAGAGACCTGAAGAAAAGAAAGGGAATTGGTCAGACGAGTTGGATGGAGTATTATGGTCACATTGGACTACCCCGAGATGATCAACTAGCCGAACTCCTTTCTCACTTTTGCACAGGACGGAAGCAATGGCACCCACCAAAGCTTCAGTTCCAACACTAAGACGAATTGGTTCCCCCATGAACAAAGAACCAAACAACGAAGCAATGGCAACGAATATGGATGAGTTGGAAGAACATCAAGACAATGTGTTACTTCGGGTACAGAATTATCAGCAACAAGCGGCAAAGTACTAAAACAAGAAAGTACGAGGCAGATATTTCGCAGTTGGTGATCTCGTACTCAAAAATTTTTTCCAAAACACGGCAGAAGTGAATGCCGGGAAACTCGGTGTTAATTGGGAAGGACCTTACATAATCACAAAAATGGTCAAACCCAGCGTCTACAAGATCGCAATGATGGAAAAAGCAATAATTCCAAGGAGTTGGAACTCCGTCAACCTCAAGTGCTATTACTACTAAAAGGCAAACGTAACCTCGGCGTCAAAAATGCATCTCGTGATGGGACTTTAAAATAATTAATATGTAATCAGAACTACGTTTTGGCTTGATCCTTTCAGGGTACATAGGTAACCTTCAGGTGCAGGTAAAAATCTATAAAAATATTAAAAGTCCATTCTCGGTTAAAAAAAAAAAAAAGGGGGAGGGGGGTTCCGAGACCCCTACTACAAAAAAAAAAGCCTTAAAACCACAAAGGCCGAGACCCTACTCTCAATTCAAGACGAGTCTTAAAATCTTGCACAAACCAACTGAATCTTAAAACCTCACACACATCTTTTTGAGTCTTTAAACCTCGCTCAATTCAATTCGAGTCTTAAAATCTCGAAGGCCGAGACCCTATTCTCATAAATCAATTCGAGTCTTAAAACCTCTCACGAACTAAACCGAGTCTTAGAACCTCGCACTCATCTTTTTGAGTCTTAAAACCTCATTCAATCTAATCCGAGTCTTAAAATCTCAAAATCTCATTAATAATAGTGCTACGTCTAAAAACCTCTCTAAAGCTGAGATCAAGTTCTCACAATACGAGATCTAATTCTCACATTTAGCCTAGATTTTCTTCTCACAAACGGCAAAACGCAAGGTCTTGTACAGAAAACCGAGATCTAATTCTCGATGCCGACAAAACATAAGGTTTTGTACAGAAAACCAAGATCTAATTTTCGATCCCACAAAACACAAGCTTTTGTATAGAAAAGCGACATATAATTCTCGATGCCAACAAAACGCAAAGTTTTGTATAGAAAACCAACATCTAATTCTCGATGCTGACAAAACACAAGGTTTTGTACAGAAAACCGAGATCTAATTCTCGATGCCGACAAAACGTAAGACTTTGTACAGATAACCGAGATTAAATTCTCGATGATGACAAAGTATAAGTTTTGTACAAACTACCGAGTACATATTCTCGATCATGAGAAAATATAAGGTTTTATACAGATAACCGAGATTAAATTCTCAATGACGACAAAGCATAAGTTTGGTACAGAATACGAGAACATATTCTCGATCATGACAAAACATAAGGTTTTGTGCAGATAAACGAGATTAAATTCTTGATGACGACAAACCATAAGTTTTGTACAGATATACCATTAAGCAAAACGAAACTTTATTTCGTTCAAAGTCAATTTTTCTTCTTCACCAAAACTTAAAAAAAAAAGTATGATTTCGAGATGGAAACTTAAAACCTGAGTCTTAAAATCTCAGCTTCCAAACGTCAAAACAGTGAAATGTTCTCTTTCTAACAATTGGGATCTAAGCTCTCAAACTTAGAAGGGAACTCGGCTATCACAATTATAATCGATCTCGAAATAAAACTTTATTGTTGTATAAACCATTGCAATCACCTTTCAAAAAAAAAGAAGGGAGAAAAAAGAACGTCTTACGATTTCAACTCTTCACTTCATTCAATATACTTTACATTTACAATTTCCATTATGCAGAAAGCAATTTACAAGTTGAAATTCGATTACAAGGAACCAAAAGAGGACGACTCTAAAGAAAGAGAGAATTCAATCAAAGATATAACTAAAAAATGTCAGGACAAATTGGCGACTGCAACTCCCAATTCAGCGTTCAACATTTGAAGCCTCACCAACTTCAAACTCCGGGACGACCAAGTCTCCAGGATGCAATGCTGTTAGATGCTCCCTGTTAACAAGTTCTTTGAACTTGTCAAACTCCGCAGTCACCAGATTTGTCACTGCTGAAGGTATGACAATAAGCAGTTTAAGAGCATTCACCAAGATTAGTCTCCAAATCATTAAACCGAGAAGCAGTCATGTCAAAGCGCTCAGTTAGTTGATCATGAAGGCCTTGGAAAATTTTCTTCTTCTCTGAAATCATTACTTGATGAAGTCAAGAATCAAAATCTTCCTTCATGGATTTCAACTCAGCCTTCAGCGCGTTCATTTTATCATTGGCCTTCTCTGCCGACTTGAAGGCCTCCTCTCTGTCCGTATCAATGCTGTTTAGCGACTCCATCAAAGCCACATTGTTCTCCACCAACTTAAAAATGTTTTCACGTTCTACCTTCAACTCGCCTTTTAGACGAATAATTTCTTCTTCGGCAGCAGAAAGCTTAGACCTGGCCTCCATTACTTCAAGGCTCGTACGACCAACGAGATTAGAACTACTCCGGATATTTCCTTCCAGAGTAGCATGGGATCTTTCTCGCTCCAACAAGATCTCGTTCAGACAGGTGACAAGCTACAAAAAGCATAAAATCAGAAAATAACCAAAAATAAATTCTTAAGGATTCAACTAAGAGAAAAGAAAACTAACCCTGAAGAGCAAAAATGCAACCTCCTCGTATTCCTCCTGGTTTGCATCTGATTCGGGCGAGGAAGAAGCTCTAATGTAGTTCTGATTTGACGCATCAGATCAGCACACTCACTCCGAGACTCTAAAACCGGTCTCGAATCATCATGGTTGTGAGTAAAGCGGAAGTCAGGAGAACCTCTCCTTCTCCGACCCGACGTACTGGAAGAATCTCCCTTAGAAGCACCTCTGGACGGAACAATGCTTAGAGAATTCGTTCTAGGTTTCTTAGAAAGCCTAGAGCTACTTTGACCGGCATTTGACCGGTCTCAACCACGACGATGTCTCGAGTTGGGACAGGAGAAAAACCAGAGGCCCTAGCAAAGTTTTTTCAGAAGGCCGAATGTCAGCCCTATCCAAAGCAGCATTAAGATTGTCTTCAACGTCTGGGATTTTAAAGTCATTAAGACCCATTGTTGAGAAAGGAGCAAAGAAGATTAAAAGAATTTAACTCGGAGGAAGAAGTTTAACCAAATTAATCGCGGAAGCAAGTGAAGGGTAAAAGTAAAAGAGCGTAGTATTTATAAGGGGATTTACCGGCAGTTGAAACGATGTCAAACGTTAATTAATAAGTAGCAGGTCAAACTGCTCAGTGCTCCAATCAGAATCCGACACGTGGACCGAAGATTCCAGAAGCAGGAAACTCAACCAACTCAGAAATTCCTAAACATAATTTTCCGAATCTGGGAGGGACAGTTGTTGGAGGTGGATCCGAGATCCTACTTCGGTCCATTGTAGACAATCATCCGAAAAATGCTAAGTGTGGAACTCGGCGAAGTTATCGAAGTTCTATCTCGGTTGCATAAATGAAAACTCGGAAGAGTACCTTCTCGGATAAGCATCAGAAAGAAGAATGGACTCAGAAGATATGTCATCTACAAAAAAGTGAAAATTTTCCTATTCCGACTTAGAAAATTTTCTAAAATCTAGGCAGTATGTTATGATCTAAACAAATTGTAATATCTCCTTATTTGTTTATGATTGTAAACCGCCTCTATAATCTATAAATAGGAGCAAAGGTCCTTCGAAAAAAGGATTTGCTTTTTGATACACATTAAACAATAATACGAACTCGGCATTATCTTTGACTTCATACTTCCATCTTCCAAACCTTAAGAGTTTCTTGCCCGTTTTCCTTCTAATTCTTTAAAAAGATAATGATCAAAACACCTTATGCTAAATCCGACTCGAGCACTAGTCAACCTACTTCTCTTCATATTTTGCCTTTTTTTAACGATATTGCTTTCTTGCCTGTAGGCTGAAATCATACGAACACCATGAAGAACCAATGTGACCTTTTTATACTACGGAAGACAGAACACCCATGTAGGTAACTTAAATATTCATCTATATGTATTTGTTTTATTTTATTTTATTTTGTAAATGTGAAACTTAAAAACCATACCAATTACCATTCACCATTATTATTCAATATCTCAACCTTTTTGGTAAAAGCAAACATCACAACTCCGGACCTTCATTAGTAAGTTTATTTTTCTCTTCGAATAAAGGTAAATAAATTAGTTGTTATTTATATGAAATTTTTCATTTTTGCAGGCTCGGATAATTCACTACAATACTTAACTAAAGTTTATAAATAATATGGTCAACAACAACAAGAAGGTAATATAAAAATTATTAACAATTTTGTTATTTGTGTTTTCTGTTGTAAATTATAAAAAAATTTTATTCTATTTTAAAAGAGTATTTATTTAATTTAATAAAAAATAATTAATAATATATAGAAAATAATAAATAATAATTTATATATGAATTTTTTATTTTTAATCCTAACATAACAATATAATATGTATTTAAATCTTAACAATGTATATTTTTTAATATTCATATTGATAAAAATATTTTTGTTTCATAATATATACATATATATATATATATATATATATATATACAATCATATGGTTGAAGTATTGAAATATATATAACAATCATACAATATAGCTAAATTATATAAAAATTTATATTTAACTGTAAACGAATAAAATTATATTTAGAAAAATAGATAGATTATTTAAGTACAATCTAAGACTATATATAGTTATCTCTTTTTAAATCTTAAGTATTTTAAATTTTATTATTTCACGTTAATTAAAAGTCATAAATATATGTCAAATGAACGAACCTACTATTACTTTAGTATAATTATATTTCTTAAACATTATATAAAACAATTATATAATTTGGTTTAATATATCAAATTGTATATTATTGAAATGTGATTCACTTTAATATATATTTTTAATATATAATTATTATATAGTAATTTTTACCTAATTAATATACATAATTACATGCAATCATAAATCTTTAATATCTATCTAATTAAATTGTTTTCAAATTTTTGAATATTTAAAACTTAAATGCAAACGAATATACTATAAATGTATGCAAATATTCTTATTTATTTAATAACTAATATAAAGACAAAACAGAAAAGTATTAAATTTGAAAGTTCAGTTTTAATCAATCCCTCAAAATACAATTTGAATATCTGTTCTATATACTATTTTCGAGTTATACTCTATTTTCCTTATACAAACATAGAAATCCTTAATTTTTTCAAATTTCACAATTTAATATAAAATAAACGTTCTCTCTTTAAACAATCCCCACAAATATGAAATATATATATTTTGATAATTATCCTTATGTACAATTTAACATATAAAAATATATACAACTGATTAAACTTACCATAAAAATGGATATTCTTATCACTTTTTAAAAATTTTAAAAAAATTCACTTATGATTTAACAAAGATAAACTCAAATATTTTCGTATATAAATTTAATATATACAATCTGTAAAAAAATATATTTCATTTTTTAATATATATCATATTTTCGCTATAAAATATGTATATCGGGGATTTATATTTTTTAAAAACATAATATATATATGTATGTGTATTAAGCAAAATAGTACTTATTCTTATTTAAATTTTAAGATATTGTTTTCTAACCGATTTAGAAACAAACTTCCAATCATACGAGGGATGAATATACCTTGAATTTCTAACATATTCATTGATAATATTTGAAGGCTATAACTATCGAATATAAATAATTGGATATTTCCATATTCAAATCATTCATTTAATTTCATGTTTACAAAAAATTATAAATTTATGGAAAATAAACAAACTTTAAATTTAAAACCCTAAATAAACACAGGTCTAAAAATTTAAATGAATACGGATCTAAAAAACTAAAAGAATATGACTTTAAACATCCAAATGACACAAAACGTAAATATTTATATACGAAATGTATAATGCATCAAACCTAAATAAAAAATATTGAGTAAAAATTTAATATATATACAACTTTTATAGGGAAAAAATATATTTTATACCTTGCTTTAAAATATTTATGACGAGAATTTATAGTTGAAACAAATAGAATATATCTACTTATAATAGAAAGAAAAAATTTTCAATGAATCTCATTAAAGTTGGAACTTATTCACAATGAAGGTCATTAGAGATTTAATTAAAATATTATAGTCTCAAAAATTTGGGAAAAGCTAATGTAGTAATTTCTTTAATTTATCATATACATGACACCCTATTTTATTATGGTACACTTATATTGAAACTTCACAATATTTGATACATATTTTATCCGAAAATCTTATAATCGAATATATGATTCGAAAATCGTTAAAAAATTCCTATTTTTATGACCAATTATAATCTTTTTTCATTAAACAATCATTGAATATCTTAATTTTGGGAATTTTAATTTTTTAAAATAATGGATATGACCTTATAGATGCTATAATTATCGAATATAATTTAATTGGATAATACCATATTTGAATCAAATTTTTAATAATACTATTTTGAAAATATTGTTTCCACCGATATATAAATATTTAAAAATATTAAGTCTATCCCGAATATTTTGAGATAATTCCTTAAACATATCTTCAGTTTTAAAAAATTTCATATCATTCGAATATTTAATTAAATAGTAACTAAAATATTTGTAGCGAATATTCCGAGCCTATCATTAGATTTTTAGATTTGTATTTAAATAAAAGCACATATCTAAAAATCTAAACAAAAATTGGACAATTTTTTTTAACTATATACAAAATATATAATTTGTTAAAACCTAACTAAACAAGGATTAAAATATTGTATAGAGTACATGTCATCATATACTATATTGTAGATATAATATAAATAACAAGTAACATTAATTTAATTTTAATATATAAATAAAAAAATAATACAATAAAACTTCTATAAATTAATAATGTTGGGACTTTGAAAAATTATTAATTTAGAGAGCTATTAATTTATCCATAAATTAATATTATTAATTTATGAGAGAATTTCAAAAATACGTTTTTTGACATGCTCATATTCAAAACATAATTTTTCCTTTGAAAATTGGGAGAGAGAGAGAGCACTTTTTGAAAAAGAGCATGTCAATAAGGATATTTCCTTAAATTACTCTTAATTTATAGTATTTTTAGTTGTTAAATTTTTTTTTAGAAAAGATAAATTGAGACCATTTTTATATTCATGTCTTGAGGTTATAAATTTTATAATTTTGGAACTAAAATTTTTAATATTCAAAAAAAACAATATTTTTGACCATAGATTACAAATACTATATATATATATATATATATATATATATATATATATATATATTCAAATTTATGATTAACGATATCAACTATCTTATTTCAACAGCCTGTAATATTATTACAATGAAAATTATACATATTAAAAAAATTAAAAACTTAAAAGAATTTTGATTATTTTTATGACATATTATAGTTAACATCATAGTTTGAAAATAGACATAATAACTGTTTTATAGAGTTGAACTCTAAGAAAAAATTTATTTTTAAACATCATACATCAATATACCACCTTATATATATATATATTAGATGATTATTAATTTATCATATTATTGGGACTATATTTTTACATAGGAGTTTCAAAATAATTATTATCTTATTAATTTATTAAATTTGATAAATTTGATAAAATTTTACACTGGCCCGACTTATGACCATATAATTTTATTAATGTATAGAGGTTATTAATTTATTGAGTATTTATTTATGGAGGTTCTACTGTATAAGAAAACTGATTGAAATCATATATATATAATAAAAATATAATTTTAATAGACAAAAATGAATTCAATATTATTTAGATGATATAAAAACAAACTTAGTATATACCTGTAAAACAAATACCATACTATAAATTTAATATAACAGTTAACTACATAAATCAATAGATATAGATATCATAATATAAATTCAGAAAAAGAACAAGGAGCAATTGCAAAAATGCCCCTCAAATGAGGATATTTTTATCGCTATCCCTTTTTTTAAACATTTTCAGAAAGTGCCCCTCTTTACTCCAAAAAAACTAAAATACTCTTCCTTCTTTTAGGTTTAACAGGGATCCATTTTCTCTCTTCACTTTCTCACTATTTCACGATTTCTCATCCTCAAAATTCCTTTACGTTTTCTGTGAAATTTATACTTGTTGTGTCTTCGGAGGTATTTTGCGATTTTGAGTAGTATTCGAAGGTACTTTGCGATTTAGAGTATTTTTCTTCGATTTTGATTCTTCTTCTACGATTTTGTATATTATTCACCGATTTCTTCAATTTCAAAGATTTGAGATTAAATGTTGTAAGATGAGCTTAGATTATATAATATTTGAGCTTAGATTCCGAAACTTTTGAGATCTTAGTGATTTTCACAGATATGAAATTTTAGGGTTTAAGAGTTATGAGATTTTAGGTTTTCAAACTCAAGACTAAGTTTGTTGAACACAGATACCTTATAAATTTTGTTGATTAAATGTTTTGAATGTACTTATGAATTAATTTGGTTGCTTTCTTTATCAATGGAATCTTGTTAAGTAGATTTCTGTGACTTCTGGATAGATTCAGGTTTCGATCCTTAGTATTACAATTGAATATTTTTGCTTTGTCTTTGTATTGATTCTTCCCTGGAGCTTTTACCACTTAAGTGGCTGCAAGGAAAGCATCTTTGTCTGCCTTGGAGAAAGGTACTTTTGACTTCACTTCTACCCTATCTTCAATTTTTCTAGTTGGTTGCTTCCTTGTTCTCTCATTTATGTACATATTTAAAACTGATTATTTAGACTCAAAGGCTGATTTACTTATTGATATTTGAGATTGAGTCTGTGATTTGGGATTTATATATTTCAACTTTGAGATCGATTTTGGACAACTTTGAGAGCATAGTGTTCAATAATTGTATATTTTTGATGCTTTTCTCATGACTAATTGGTTGTTTTTGGTCTTTCAATAATCTAAGAATTTGGTTTACAGAATTAAAGTTGTTTTTGCTTTAAATAGATATGACAAGTACAGAAATTTATAAGGTATTTATAAAAAATAGTAAAAGGTATTCAACGATTTTTGAGATTGAAGATTCTGAGATTGAAGTTTATGATTAAGAATTTTATAATGGAATCAATCAGAGATCGATTTCTGTGATTGTTATATGAGAATCTCAAATTTTTATTTTATAAGGTTGATTATAAAGTCTTATAAGATTTCAGACATCATCAAATTTATAGGTTTGTTTGATTCTATGGTTCAAGTTTTATGAATGCTATGTTTTTATCTTCTTCTTGACCTAACTGCAGTTTGATTTTATGGTTATATATTCCTATGTACTGGAGTTTATAAGGTATTTATAAAAAAATTAATAGTTATTTCATGATTTTTGAGATTGAAGATTTTGAGATTGAATTTTATGATTAAGACTTTTGTAATGGTATCTATTTGAGATCAATTTATGTGATTGATATCTGAGAAGCTCAAATTTCAATTTTATAAGGTTGATTATAAAGTCTTATAAATTGATATTAGTTTTTATTTGGTTGAACAGATGGATAGTGAATCATGTGAAACTATTCCTCTACCACTGAGAATATATAAACCTAGAGAAGAAACAGATAAGCTAGTCACTATTATCAACCATTCAAAAATTAGTCGTGTCGCATTAGTAGAAAAGCTTTTAATGAAGGAAGAGATCAAGACATTCGAGAAATCATTTCTCAAACCGATCATTTTGCTAGGAAGAAAGTGTGGAATCCAATTTTCAGGAAAAATCTTTCATTTTCTAATGCAAAGGAGGATAATAACCAATGTTGATGATTTATGGTTTGTGATTGATTCGCAACCTATTAGATTCTCATTCAGAGAGTTCTACATTACATCAGGTAAAAAGAAAAGAGTACATCTTTAATGTGATTTTATAAGAACTTTATAAATTTTACTTATATAATGAAATTTGATTTTCTCAGGTATTCAAATTGAAGATTTTCAAGAAGAACAAGGACAAGCACCTGAAAATCTGCAATACGAGTGGATGCAGAAAGAAAAGGTGTTAATAGACGATTTAATCGACACCTACCAGAAAAAAGGACGAAAAATGAACTCAAATGAAAGATTACTCCTAGCTGCAACTATTTTGACTGAAGGAGTAATAATTGCTAAAAACAATACAGTGAAGATTCCTTATTCTAGACTAAGGAACACATTTGAAGAGTATTCAAGGATACCATGGGGGAAGAAAGCCTACAATGTACTCTCTAAAAGCATTAAGAGAATGACTAAAAACACATGGCAAAAAGGCCAGTATGAAGTACAAGGATTTTCATTGGCATTTACATTATGGGCATTGGATGTTGTTCTTATTTTAGGAAGGAAGTATGGTTCTACTCTAAGATGTTCACCGACTCCTTCATTTCTGCAATGGGAAAGCACAAAAATTCCACCAATAAGCTGAATTGGTTGACATTGAAAAATTTGAAATGGTAATTCCTTTTTTGTTAGTTTGCATATTTGGTTTTATAAATACCTTATAAACTCTAATCTGATTTCATTTTGTCTTTAAATTCACAGGTGGTAGTTCATAGAATAATACAAGATTCTCTTGAGTATCAAGAACTTGAACCTCCTTTAAAAGAAGAAGACAAAGACTTATGGGAAGTCATCAAATTAGTTAAGCAAGGGTATAGAATGAATGCTTCTGATTGTAATCAGGGTTTTGTGGACATCTTAAATGCTTTCCAAGAAATAACCAATACGAAATATTACAAAAAAATGACAGATAATGAGAAGCTTGAAAAGATTATAAACTTACTTGAAGGTTTTAACAAGAGATTGGAGGCAATAAAAAGAGTCCTAAACAAAAAAGAAGAAGAAAAGGATGAGAAAAGTGATCAGGTTTATTAAATTACTCTCTTACTTTATTAGTTTATATGGTTTATTGTATATGTTATAAACAATTTATAATGATTTTATCTTAATAAAATCTATTAGGTTGAAGAATACGATGAGCAACCAAACATTAATGATGGACATAAAGAAAAAGAAGATGAGGATCATGAAGAAACAAAAGAGAAAGAAAAAGATGAGGATCCACACATTTAGGTATCTAGAATAACTGAGTTTGAAAAAAAATTATAAGGAAGATTATAAAAGAGTATAAAAATTAGAGAAGGTGGAAGAGTAGGTTGATTAGGCTCAAAACTTTATTTAGAACATATTTAACTTGTTTTGAAATATAGGTTGAAGAAAACGTAGAAGAAAAGGAGGAAGAAACAAGGAAGAATGATGATATGGAGGATAAAGAAATCGGTGATATGGTTTTAGAATTGTATTTTATAAGTTCGTTTATAAAATTACTCATGTTTTGATTAGGATCAAAACTTTATTTAGAACATATAAAACTTGTTTTGACATATAGGTTGAAGAAACTTTTGAAGAAAATATAGAAGAAAAGGAGGAAGAAACAGAGAAGAACAATGATATGGAGGTATAAAGAAATCGATGATATGGTTTTATAATTGTGTTGTAGAAGTTCATTTTACTTATGTTTTAATCCATCTGTTTGAATTGCAGAATGAAAAAGGCGAAACTGACTTTGAAATTCCAAGTTTTTTTGAAGATTCAATTAGAGGAACAAATCCAGAAGAACATGACTACTGTGGAGATGATGAACATACACAGAAAGCACATCAACACTCAGATGTTGGAACTACAGATGTTGAAGTTGAAAATAATGTAGAAAAAAAAAGGTATTGTTTTTAAATAGTTCGTTTATAAAATTAATATCAGTCATATAAATTTATGTAAGACAAATTGCCAAGTACAAATTTTGGGACACCTAATTTCAACATTATGAGTCAAGTAAGTTCTACAAAACAATCCCAAGGTGATGAGGTAAATCTTATAATTATGCGATTATGATTTGAGTAACTATCTTAAAATTCTTTGCATATTTATACACTTCATACTTGTGACTTTTTGTCTTTTGCAGTTTGATGTGATGCTTTTTAGTGGTATCTATAAGTAATCATCTGTTATTGAAGTTTATAAGGTATTTATAAAAATTAATAAGGAAGGAAAGAGAAGGAAGAGTGTGTAGAAGGATGGATGCGAGTTCACAACTCATGAGTCTACCTAAGAGTGTATTGGAAATCATAGTAGGCAAGGTTGGCGAGGGAGGATTTGGGAAGTTGGGGCCAATTATAGGATCATGTAGAAAAGGAAGGAAAATAGGCCAGTGTAAATCAATATTGAGGTTCGCATTCATGAAATTTGAAGTAAATCCGGAGCTGATAAACATAGGGTTGCCATACAGAATTCTCTTCAACAGGTGTGTGAAAGCAGGGAACCAAAGGGCACAGTATCTTGAAAGTTTAAGGTTATTTGCCAGAGAAGGGTACATTGAAGAAGCTTGTTCGCTAATGATGGAAGATGATAAACCGGAGATGAGATTTGCACTTGGGATGTTCCCAATTCTTGCAGGAGAGTATGAAGACGGTATGGAAACTATGATGGATTTCTTAGCAAATAGTGGGAGTCTATTGATAACTGAAAGAATTGCAGGGAAGGTATTTGAAACAATCCGAGAGATAGGGGTTGAGAAAGTACAGAATTATGCAAAAACGTGGAGGTTTTCTGATGTGCCAAAGTGTGTAAAGGATGATGAATCCTACTATAGGATAGGTGATCGGTGCATAGATTGTTCATATTGTGGCGATCAATTCACTTACTCCTAATGTTCTGAAGGCGAAGGGTGGAAAGATTATATGGTTAGATTGTTTTATTCAGACAGGTTTTCTCTTTTAATTGTCATTTTATTCAAATTTTTAAATTTTATAAGGTTGATTATAAAGTCTTATAAAATTATAAGTATGTGACTGGTTTATATAATCCTTTTATTCAAGTTATAAGTATGTGAGTTATTGATTACAGAATAGCGACTAAATTAGTGGTTCTATATGGATGCAGGTGAGCAGTACAAGAACAGTGTCACAATGAAGGATTGGATCTTGATGATGGAATGATCTCAATAGAGATGCTAGAATAGTTTTATTTTGTTTTAGAACTAAGGAATTTTAAGTATGTTTTAACTAGTCAAAATCTTTATGAGGATTATATAAACCAGTTGTATGTTCTCTTATAGATGACTAATGAGCAATGGATGGAGAATGTAAGACATGTAGAAAAAGAAATTCGTAATGAGACACTTGTTCAAAAATATGGAAACAGTAAAAATGGTGAAGAAAATACACTAAAGGCAGAAGATAACATTTGAGGTAAAATTTATACAATGATTCTATTGCTTTTATTTTATAGGTATAAAAACTAGAATAATCATATCTAATCTATAATACGACTTCTGAGTTAATATTTTAAGTTGTTTTTTAAAACTTTTATAAGAGTNTTTTTTAAAAACTTTTATAAGAGTTCTTATAAATAGCTTTAAGTTTTATAAGCAACCATATAAAACAAATCAAAAGAAAAAACTAATGAAAATAAGGAAGATGAACTCCAGTATCATTAGTCAACTAATAAGAAAAAGTATTCTACTTAAGAATTTACATGAGTCTACATTATTCTCATTTTGGTTTGTTTGTGCAAGTTGATTTTTTAAAATTTATAAGGACTCGCATAAATATTTTATAAGGGTCCTAATAAAAATTGTAAGGACTCTTATAAATTTTAGAAGACTTCTGAGCCAAATTGAATTTTTAAAATTTATAAGGACTCTTATAAATATTTTTAAAGTTTTATAAGAAACCTTATAAAAGGTTATACACAAACCAAAAAAGTAGATAATTCATGAATATCTCAATATTTTAAGGATTTATATGTGACTTATTAACTGACACACACTAATGCAAAAGTAAAAGGAAAAAGGCTGACGCCGAAAAAAGGTTTTTTCCTAAAATTTCAATATTTTTTTCTTTTACTTATTCTCCATCTTCTAGTTTCATATTCTTACTCTATTTTTCCTTACTCTATTTCTTGTACAAGTAGAAAGAAAAGGGTTTTCAATTTTCAGACTTGCCTCTTCTTCAATCAACGATTTGGATTTGGATTTGAATTTGGATACGCCATCAAACCAATAGCTGATGATTCTTCTTCTCTAAGGTGATTGTTTTGAATCTCATCTCCAATTTTGTGTTTTATTACGTCATGCAACAGTCCATATATCTCTGGTATTCAAAGGAATTGGGTCTGTGATTTAGGGTTTAGGAGTTGGTTCTCTAGTCTCTTCGCTCGTGTTCTGTTCTTATCATCAAAAACCCTAACTCTGCATAAACCCTACATGCATGGGTAAGTATGAAATTAATCCCATATGAGGTCCTTAAATCTGTCAAAAGACGTCACATTGTTGATGCTTCTCTAGGTTTATTGTGGGGATAAATCAAATCCTGATTCACATTATTGATGCTTCTCATGGTTTTGGTTTGAATGTCTCTTCTATGTACTATTGTTTTTAGCTATGATCTTAGAAAGCGTATTACTTCTACTTTGATAGATGTAAAGCTTCAAAAAAAAATCTTAAAAAATTTCTTTTGGATTATGCTTCTACCTTGGGTTTTGGTTTCTGTGATGCTTTTTAGTGGTATTTATATGTAATCGATAATCGATTTATGTTACTGAAGTTTATAAGGTGTTTAAAAAAATTTATAGAATGTTTATAAAAAATTTATAAGGTGTTTATAAATCTTTAAAACTATTTGGTTTCTTGGGAAGATGTGTTCATTTAGAGAGTTTAATATTTCTCCTTTCATCACTGAGAAGATTGTTGATAAGTAAACACTAATCTGGAAAATGGATTTATATGATTTAACTTATTTTTGCTTTGTATAGATATGACAGATCCTGAGAGAATACTTCTACCAAAAAGGATACTTGAACCTGGAACTGAACCACCAAGATTTGACAAAATTAACAAGCATTACTCTGATAACGTAGTGAAGTTTGTTAAAAAAAAAAAACTTAGTAAGAAGAGCTTTGAGAAACTGAAGAACTCTTTTATGGGACCAGTCATTGAAGTCTTAAGCAACAAGAATGTAATTTTCTCGAGTAAATTGGTACATTATGTTCTTCTCAAAAGGGCTGAAGTTCAAAACAAAGATGAATTGTGGCTCTGTTTCGGAGAACAACCTATGAGGTTTTCCAAAAGTGAGTTTAGTCTAGTCACTTGGGTGCCTTTGGATGGTATTGTGCCAAATAATAACCAAGGAAATGCTAAATGGATTGGGGATAATATTAGATTAAAAGATCTGAAACATATGTTAGAAAAAGATCGTCAGCTCACTCAGGATCAGAAGATTCTTTTAGGTGGATTGATTATTGTTGAAAGAGTTTTATTAGCACGAATTTCAAATACTCTTATTCCAAAACTGAACTTGGAGAGAGCTCTAGCTTTTGATACTTTTTGCTCTTATCCATGGGGCAATATAGCTTATAGATATTTGCTAGCAAGTGTTGAAAAGGTTAAAGAAGAGCAGTTAAGGAAAAAACAATATGGTTTGTCGTGATTTGAATTAGCAATACATTTATGGGGCTTAATTTCTGTGAAATAATTGGGAAAGAAATTTGGAGAAAGAGATGAAAGTCTAGAAGGCCCACTATGTATGCAATGGATTTCAACAAAAACTCCAGCACTTGAAGAAATAGCAAAATTTGAAGAAAAAGAAATGGTAATTACTAAACCTATTTTATATGATTTCATAAAGAAATTTATAAAAAATTATAAAAGTATATAAAACAATTTTTTCTTTTCACAGTTTCAGGTAACTCCTCTTATTGGAGATCCAATCCAAGATAATGAGGAGATGGCACTAGAATCAAATTAATACTGGAAGAAGGTGTTAAGCTTCAACAGAAAGATTGGATACAAGGATGGGTTAAAAAAGGAAGAGATGTTAATGAAGATCAAATGATTTCATCCAAAAACGTAGATAAAATTCTCAAGATATCAAAGCAAATAATGGAGAGACTAGATAGAGTTGAGAATCAGTTGGAAAAAATGAAGTGAAGGAGAAGAGCAAGAAAAAGAACAGCCACACTTTCAAGTACACTGATTTATCATTATAAGTCCATAAATAATGCTTAACTTAATGATTTTGAATAAACTTTTTAAAAATCTTATCTTAAATAATATATGGTTAGGCTGAAGATGGAGGTCAAGAAAAAGAAGAACATAATGGTAAAGATGAAATGACTGCATACAAAAAGATCAATCTTATTTTGGATGATAACAAAGCAACTAAACGAGAGGATAGCTGGGGTAGAGAACCGTTTAGGAATAATAGTTGAAGAACAACATAATATGGTATGAATATAATGGGTAAACCAATCTGTTGATATGCTTTTAAATAAACTTTACTTTGTTCTTATCTTAAATAATATTTTTCTAGGCAAAAGAAGAACAAGAAAGAAGAGATGAGGAACATCAAAACTCTCAGGTATTACGTTTTTATCGATTTATAAGGTTTTATAAGCGAGTTTATAAATGCAAATTAAAATAGAAAAGATGTAGATTTTAGATGAAACCATTTTAAAAATGTTAAACATATCTATTAGCCTGAAGAAGAAGAGCAAAAAAGAGAAGAAGAAAAAGAAGAGCAACAACACTTTCATGTATATGAATTTATTGATATTATAAGGGTTTATAAAGAGGGTTATAAAATCTATAAAATAGTGGAAAGTTTTAAATTGACTTGGTTGTTCATGTCTTTTTCTTATTTTTGTTTATAATGTTTTTCTCTTAACAAAATCAATTAGGATGATGAAGCACAACCAGAAAGAAGAGATGAGGAGCATCCAAACAGTCAGGTATTATGTTTTTATAGATTTATAAGGTTTTATAAGCGAGTTTATAAATGCAAATTAAAATAGGAAAGACATAGATTTTCGATGAAATGATTTTTAAAATGTTAAACATATTTATTAACATGAAGAAGAAGAGTAAGAAAAAGACGAAGAAGAGCAGCAACACTTTCATGTATATGAATTTATCGATTTTATAAGGGTTTATAAGGTGGGTTATAAAATCTATAAAATAGTGGAAAGTTTTAAATTGACTTGGTTATTCATGTATTTTTCTTATTTTTGTTTATAATGTTTTCTCTTAACAAAATCAATTAGGATGATGATGCACAACCAGAAAGACGAGATGAGGAGCATTCAAACAGTCATGTATTATGTTCTTATAGATTTATAAGGTTTTATAAGCGAGTTTATAAATGCAAATTAAAATAGGAAAGACATAGATTTTTGATGAAATGATTTTTAAAATGTTAAACATATTTATTAGCATGAAGAAGAAAAGCAAGAAAAAGAAGAAGAAGAGCGGCAAAACTTTAAGGTATATGAATTTATCGATTTTATAAGGGTTTATAAGGTGGGTTATAAAATATATAAAATAGTGAAAAGTTTTAAATTGACTTGGTTGTTCATGTCTTTTTATTATTTTGGTTTATAATGCTTTTCTCTTAAAAAAATCAATTAAGATGATGATGCACAACTAGAAAGAAGAGATGAGAAGCATCCAAATAGTCATGTATTATGTTTTTATAAATTTATAAGGTCTTATAAGCGAGTTTATAAATGCGAATTAAAATAGGAAAGACATAGATTTTTAATGAATTGATTTTTAAAATGTTAAACATATCTATTAGCATGAAGAAGAAGAAGAATTTATCGATTTTATAAGGGTTTATAAGGTGGGTTATAAAATCTATAAAATAGTGGAAAGTTTTAAATTGACTTGGTTGTTCATGTCTTTTTCTTATTTTTGTTTATAATGCTTATCTCTTAAAAAAATCAATTAGGATGATGAAGCACAACCAGAAAGAAAAGATGAGGAGCATCCAAACAGTCAGGTATTATGTTTTTATAGATTTTTAAGGTTTTATAAGCGAGTTTATAAATGCAAATTAAAATAGGAAAGTCATAGACTTTTGATGAAATGATTTTAAAATGTTAAACATATCTATTAGCCAGAAGAAGAGCAAGAAAGAGAAGAAGAAGAGCAGCAACACTTTCATGTATATGAATTTATCGATTTTATAAGGGTTTATAAGGTTTTATAAAATCTATAAAATAGTGGAAAGTTTTAAATTGACTAGGTTATTCATGTATTTTTCTTATTTTTGTTTATAATGTTTTCTCTTAACAAAATCAATTAGGATGATGATGCACAACCAGAAAGAAGAGATGAGGAGCATCCAAACAGTCATGTATTATGTTTTTATAGATTTGTAAGGTTTTATAAGCGAGTTTATAAATGAAAATTAAAATAGGAAAGACGTAGATTTTTGATGAAATGATTTTTAAAATGTTAAACATAATTATTAGCATGAAGAGGAAGAGCAAGAAAAAGAAGAAGAAGAGCAGCAAAACTTTAAGGTATATGAATTTATCGATTTTATAAGGGTTTGTAAGGTGGGTTATAAAATATATAAAATAGTGGAAAAATTAAATTAGATGATAAAGAGTAAAAATTGGCGATGCTAGGGTGGGAAGAAGAAAAAAAAAATGATGATAACGAAGTATAACTTTTCTAATTAAAGTGTTTAATACTTGAATTATGTTTTAGAGTCTTATAATGTTAGTTGTCTTAGGTGAAAGAAGGAGATGAAATAGAAGGAATAGAAGGAAAAAAATGAACTAGAGGGAATGGAAGAAGACAGAGAAGCAGCTGGGCAAAAGAGATTTGAGGAAGCAACTGAGCAAAAGAGATTGGAGGAAGCAGCTGAGCAAAAGAGATTGGAGGTAAATGGATCTAAAAATATTTGGTATATGATTTAACAATGATTCTTATACAATATAACATGAAAGTATGGTTTCAAACATATTATAGGCTGAAATTGAAGGCTATTTAAGGAATTTTGGTTCAAAGTATGAAGTGTGGCATTCTTATGATAGTTGCAAAATACATGACTTATTGAGCGCAATGCAAGATGTAAGAAAAAATTTAAGTAGAGTAATACATGAACAATCTATGTTTTACTTTATTATCATGACCAAATGTTATATTATAGGTTTTTTGGGCCCAATAATAAATGGGAAAAAGTTGGGACTACGAAATTGCACGAAGATGATAACATTACTAAGTACTATAGGAAAGCAATGTTGGTGGTTCACCCAGACAAAGTGCCACATAAAGCGTATGTAAACCAGCTTAAACTATTTTTAAAGAACTTAAAGTAATTCATATTATTATGTTATTTTTTGTCGAAATTCTTCTCTTATCTTAAGACTCAAATACTTTTTGAGTATGTAATCAATGAAATTAAAAACCATGTTATATTCAGGAAAAATATAAAGCTTATGTGAAAGATGGAAAAAATTGAGCTTATTTGGAAGAAATAAGAAGAGGCAGCGAACAGTCTTTTTCTAGTTTTTTCTTTTTTTCGTTTATAAGATACTTATGTGGAATATTAAGAGATTTATAAGATGTTTTAAAAAGTCTTATAAAGACATATGTTTAATAGTTAACAAGCCTCTTAAAATAATTTACTAATTT
>OVAX01000675.1:0-68842 GCA_900406405.1 Lepidium africanum
AGGTTTCCTTGTGAGGGTATAGAGTACCCTTGAAACCATTGTATGATAGAGCAGCGTAATAATCTTCCGGTGTTTTCTCCAAGGGGCGCAAATGAGATGGCCTAGGTGCATGCCTTTCGTCCATGATGATGTACACCTGTTCGGTGGTATAGCCATCCTGCATCAATTCATCTATACCGAGGTTGGAGGCGTATACTCCTCATCTGAGCTTTCTTTTTGCACTAGCCTTTTCCAACGACTTGTCTTTTTGCTAGTACATGGCTTTGGTCTTTGTGTCTCCTGAATACCATCATCCAATGGCATTTCTCTACTAAGGACATTGCGTTGAGCTCGCCATTGTGCATTTTCTACCATTGTCTTCGGATAGGGGAAAAAATGAAAACTAGCCAGGGTAACTCGTCACCTAGTTGCTGTGAACTCGCCAAGCACTTGATGTGAACTTACCAAAAATTTCTTTTGAACTCGCCAAACAGCTGAACTGAACTCGCCAAAAATGGCTTGAACTCGTCACTCAGGGGTTGAACTTGGCGTCTACTTGCTTTGACCTTAGTAGAAATTGCTCAACAAAGCTTGAGAGAGAAAACTTCTAGAGAGATAAGTGTGAAAGTGAAAGGTGTGAAGTTGAAGAGTGAGGCCACCACTACATTTATAGGTGAGAGTGAAGGCTTGGTGGTTTGCAAAACAATGGGCTTGTACGGACCTACTCGCCAAACCACTCCAATCTCTGCCACGAGATTCTCTGCTTTATTCTGCACCACTCGTTCAACTACATCAAAGCAACCACACAAATTCTGCTCAATTCTGCTCCACAAACTTCAACTCGGCGCCACTGTTCACCCGAAGTGACTTAAAGCTNATTGTCCACCCAAAGTGACTTAAAGCTCATAATTTTAGTTGTACCCATAAATGCTTAGTGACTGGTCTTTTTTTGTTCGATCGAGTTCCTGTACATCTAAAACACAAAAAAGCAAAAAATTTGAGTCGAAGAAAAAGCTTAGTATGAGCTCGTTAGTTAAAGTTCCGAAATCATGCTGAAATTTGTGAAGAGTAGTGATGATGTGCTTAAGTGAATAAGTAGGATAGACACAAGAAATTCATTTAATTTGACTCTCATGATTTTTCTTGTGCTATCACTCACTAAACACATCACCATTCACCAAAATGAGCTAATCCCAAACTTCAAAAATTCAATGACCAAAAAAATTTAAACGACTTTAGATTGTTATAGCAAAAATAAAGACTTTGAAAATTTAAAGCGAGGATAAATAAAAAGGATAAACATGAAATTGCCTCCCAAGTGTGCTTGTTTTGAGTCTCAAGCTCGACTCTTCACACTGTCAGCTAGTGCGGTGTTTCAAGGGAAACCAGAGTTCCCTTTTTGTCATTTGCAGCCTCTGAATTTTCGTTCAGGCTTGTAACTGTGAAACTTTGGCCTTCAATGGTTGGATTTCTTGAATCTTCACTCAAATTGAACTCCAATTTTTATATGCCACCCAAATCCAACTCAATTGCCTTGTTCTTCACATCAATGACTGCTCTAACAGACTTTAAGAAAGGTCGTCCCAATTGTATTGGATCTTGAGGCTCTTCATCCATATTTATGACAATGAAATCAGTGGGGATCTCAACGTTGCCTATCCTGATAGGTAAATTTTCCAGCAAGCCATGTGGAGAGCGAATGCTTCTGTCAGCGAGCAATAGTGATAGCTTGATGGGCTTGTAGTTGTTGAATCCTAGCCTCTTTGCCACAGAATAAGGCATTAGGCTTATGGATGCGTCAAGATCACATAGTCCTTTCTTGAAGTTGAGATGACCCAGCGAACAGGGTAGAGTGAACGTCCCTGGATCCTCAAGTTTTTTTAGCACAACCTTAGCTTCAGCTACAGCTTGACACTCAAAACTCTCAACCTCTAAACCCTCAATGAGATGAACCTTAGCTTTCACTACTTCCTTCAAAAATTTCTGATACTATGGGATCAAGGTAAACGCATCAAGCAATGGAATTTTAAGCTCAACCTCCTTCATCTGCTTTTCAAAAAGCTCCTTGAATTTCATAGTCTGATCTTTTTTTAGGCGAGTTGAGAATGGTGTTTGTGGTTTTGCAGCATTGCCTTAGGTATTGTAGGCTCAGAAACAGGATTTGCCAAAGTTTCAGGCTCAACTATCCTAGTTGGTTGGCGAGTTGGGCCGGTGAGTTGGGAAGTATTTTTTTTCCCAGCTTGTTTATCCTCCTCTTTTTGAAGTTTGCTGTCCTCAGTGGCTATAGGTTCAATTGCTCTAGTGTGAAGCTCCTTACCACTTCTGAGGGTAATGGACTGAGCAATGTATTCTTTTGGATTCTGGACTGCTTTTCCTGGAAGCTGACCCTAAGTCTTGACAGTAGCAGAGGCTTGTTGGCTTTCCACGTATTTCAAGTGAGCATTCAAAGTTTCGAACTTGCAATTCAGGTCATTGTGTGATGCATCAATTTTTTTGTGAACCTCAGTGAATTGCTTTCTAAAGGTCTCAGCTTGCTGAGTTTGGCTCTATTGAATTTGCTGAAGCATCTCCATTATATCTGAAATTTTTTTCGCTTCTGAGGTTGAAGCTGAATGTGCAGGCTTGAAACTTTGATAATATTGTTGCTTTGGAACCCAGGCTTTCTATTGTGCAGGCTTAGGAGGATAGACTTGATCCTCAAGGTTGGCTACATTATTGCTACGGTAAGAAAAAATGTTGGTCTGCTTGAAGTTATTTCATTTCCTTTGACCGCCTTGATTTTCTAGAAAGATGATCTCTTTAACCAACTCGTCCTCCCCTTCTTCAGGTGTATCCTCTTCTACCAGATTGACTTGCCTATGATGAACTGCCAGCAACTTATCCAGTTTCTCGCTCAGACTCTTCAACTCCTTGCTGCTATATGAATCAGATGCTCCAGACATGTGCTCAGCTCTATCAAACTCTTCCCCAAACTAACCGTCGGTGAGTGAAAGGTTCTCTATGAGCTCTCTCCCATCATCAACATCCTGACTCAGAAAATTTCCATTGCTAGTTGTATCTAGCAACATCCTCAGCTTTGGTTGAATGCCTCTGTAGAACTGGCTTAAGATGGTTTCTTCTCAAAATCCATGGTGAGGGCATTGAGACTGGTATGTTTTGTATCTCTTCCAAACCTCAGCTAGAGACTCTGTCCCACTCTAAACAAAGTTAGAGATGGAATTTCGCAGCTTGGCTGTCCTGGAGGTGGAGAAGAACTTAGCTAGAAACACCCTCTTACAGTCAGCCCAAGTTGTTATGATACCTTGAGGAAGGTGCTTTTCCCAAATATGAGCCTTATCACCAAGTGAAAATGGGAACAAGCGAAGCTTCAAGGCATCTTCAGATAGGCTATTGATCCGAATCAAACCACAGATTCTCTCAAACTCGTCAAGATGATTGAATGGATCTTCAACTGGCAGCCCATGAAATTTGTTGTTCTGCACCATAGTAATCAAGCCACTCTTGATTTCAAAGTTATTGTTTGGAATTGGAGGGGGTCGAATGTCGTGCCTCCTAGTGTGAATATATTAGGTGCATCACCTACTCCGATAGGCCTCAGTCATCGAGGTAGAGGCGAGTCTGGAGGAGTAAAATGGGGTTGCTGCTGGTTTCCATCAGTTAAGCTGTCAGGTGTGGTGTTGTTATGATCCATAGCTCTGTGTTCTGTGTTCTGACCCTCTGTCATGTCCCTTTGTTCTCTCAGTACTCTTTGAAGCTACTGAATGTTATCTAGAGAACTTAGCAAATTCTAGGAGCCTTGAGAACGGGTGTGAGGCATCAATGCAGGGTAACAACTGGGGAAGTCTCAACTCGCTTAGTGGTGTGACGAGTTGGGCGAGTGACAGACCTGAAAACACACCAAAGATTGAACAAACACATCTGAATCACATGTTAGAAACAAACAAAAGAAAATAAAACTTGATCCTAGAAAGTTTTTCACCCTAAGTGCAACAATCAAACGCTTATTTGGCAACAGCGCCAATTTGATAACAAGATTTTTAGTCCGGTTTATCAAATCCTTATAGTATATAAGGTTATCGAACCAAAGCGTGATGTTAGCACTATAGGTGCGGATAACTATCTAGTTCAAGCCAAATCAGTCAAAACAGGTGGATGGAAGCGATTCTGTCACAATCAGCTTAAAATACATAAACTAAGCAAACAGAGAAAACAAGCATAAAAATGACTAAGTAAAATCAAACTAAGCAGAAACACATGTAACTTGAAAACAGAGACTAAGTAAATGCAGAAACAGAGTAAGCAAACAACAGAAATAGATGGCGAGTTGCAGTAATGAAATAAAGATGAGCTTGTGAGGAGACAGAAACCAATGAACTAAGCAGAAATCTGGGTTGAGATTTTGTCTAACACCTAAGCAGGCAAGCAGCGAATCAAGATACTAAGGCAAACAAGCCACTCTCGTGGTCATGAAATCTCAGCTCAGACGCAATCCTAACCCAATCTCTTGGTGATTACACGCCTCAGCTGGCGAGTTGGTCAAATAAAACGAAGTCGGTCTAAGTTGCTTCAGGTGTCTGGCGAGTTGAAAGGGTCGAGTTCAGCATATTTCAGCTCCAGCAAATGCTCAATTTGGGCTACACTCGTCATACACTGGATTAGTAACCAAGTTCGAGGAGGCCAAGAAGATACGCGCAGAAAAATTCGATAGCTTGGAAACAGAGTTGGTCGATTTCAGGAGTAGGTTCTCGGAGATGGAAACCAAAATGATTGGTTTTGAGAGTCCCATTGCTTTAATTGGTGATGGGAAACTGAGGGTGATGGAGCATGGTAGTAGTGCTCGTGTAGAAGCACGGGAAACAGAGGGTGATGGTAGGGATGGGGAAGGAGGAGGAGCAAAAAAAACTCCATAAGGCTTAGGAATGGAGGAGAGGTCGGCAAAGCAAAACACAAATCGCGGGTACGTGTTTCTCTTTTTTAAGGGGACATTACCCGGAAGTTAAGAAGTGAATTTGGTGGTATAGGTTTATTGATTATGTGTTGTACGTTATTTGTAAGTTATGTAGGATATTTGTAAGTTTTATAGGTTCTTTGTAAGTGTTGTAGGTTACTTGTAAGTTTTATAAGTTTCAAACTGAGCAATCATAAAGTTGACATGTTAACTGTAATGTAGATTTAGAGAAGTTAATTTCTCTATTTTGTAGGATTTGTAATAACATTATAGGTTTAATAAAATTTAATTCTTCATTTAGAGTGAGTGGAAGTCCTGGACGGTAGTGATAGAAGAAACTTCGGACCCGGAGATTCCAATGGCAAAGATTGTGCAATCTCGTCCTAAACCAAAGGCATCCGATAATGCAGGGACATCTAGCATCACGTTGGAAATGCTCATTGGGTTGCCTTAGAAGTGGACTTAGTGAAGGGTAGGATAAGGATCTATGACTCCTACATGTCGAAGATGACTGACAGTGTCATTCTAGGCCGCTGCAAACCCTATTCTGAGATGATACCACATTTGATCAAGCCAATGTTGCCTGCAGGTGAGAAAGGAAAGGTCACGGGAACTACCTGCAAGACGACTAGGATGAAAGGAATTCCACAACAGAAGGAGGGTGGGGATTGTAGGATATTCGCTTCGAAGTTTGTTGAATGTTTGGCCCTAGGAGTGACTTTTGAAGGCTTGTCTGACGACATGATTCCACACATTCGAATGAAGTATGCGGCTGAGACTATGGATGAGCTTCCCATGGACTGTGAAGTAATCATGAGTGACCCAAACCCACGACCACAGAAGACATTGTTCATCACTGATAGTCAACCATAAGATTATGTAATTATGTAGGTTTACCATCAGATACGTTGATACGATCTGTAGGTTTAAGTTTAGTTATATAGGTTTTGCTAGTATCGATATGTTGGTTTACTAATATCCTAATGTAGGTTTAACTTTTAGTTATGTAGGTTTATGATAATCCTACAAAGGGCAGCAATTTCACTTTAAACGCCTTTGTAGGGTTAACATATATGGACCTTATAATCTTTTGTAAATGACAATCGTACGTAGGTTTATGAAATTACTTAGTCAAGTTATGTATGTTAAACAACAGAGATTTCAAGTTTATGAAGACCAAATGTAGGTTTACGAACAGAGTATGTAGGTTTAGAAACATGATATGTAGGTTTACGAATAGAGTATGTAGGTTTCAGAACATGGGATGTAGGGTTTCCGAACATGATATGTAGGTTTACGAAAAAATTGATGTAGGTTTACGAACAAATGATGTAGGTTTCAGAACATGTGATGTAGGTTTACGAAGATGAACTGTAGGTTTAATAATACAGACAGAATGAATGCAAGTTTACAGACATTGTAGGTCCACAATTATGAAGTCTGCACTGGGCAAGTCCAAGTATTGTGACCCCCTTGAGAACACTTTTTACAAGTGTACGCCTTCCGTGGTCGTTTAGACTCAGCTACAACCTCTAGGACGCTCTTCATTCTTGATTTTTTGGGTCTCCCTGCTTTTTTTTGAATTGCCTGCAAATTACAAACCTTACTAGCCACTTCATCAGGGACAGGAGTAGAAGCATCTCGAGGTTTAACACATTTAGCGTATGCATTGTATAAATACGATGTATGGTAAAAGAGATGAGTGAGGGAGACAATTTGAAGACTTTCACTTTCAGCGGCAGCTAAGGCATGGACACACGGAATTTTGTCTAAGCCATACCTCTTGCATGAACATGTTATCTCCGTCAAGTTCACAACATTAGATGACTTGTTATTTATGACTTGTGTTTGATGTTCATCTATTGGTTGTACTTCGTATTGTTTTGCTTCCTCAACTCTTCCCTACAATCAAAAAAATCAGCAACGTAAACCTACATCGGAGAGGGTAGTAAACCTACATTGGCCGGACTAGCAGTAAACCTACAAAGCAACTACGTAAACTTACATAACTACTTCATAAACCTACATACCTGACAATAGTAGAACATGACTATTTCATAAACCTACATACCTGACAATAGTAACCTACATTGATCGGACTAGTACAGTACATTAGTAAACCTACATTAGAACTACGTAAACCTACAAAGAAACAATGTAAACCTACATACTTGACAATAGTAAACTTACATAACTACTTCTTAAACCTACATACCTGACAATAGTAAACCTACATAACTACTTCATAAACCTACATACTTGACAAAAATAAACCTACATCACTATTACTTAAACCTACATCAAGCAATTAAAATACCTCTAACACTTTCTCAACGCCAGTAGTGAGAGCGGTTGTCATCAAACCTGCCTTCTTCCTCCTATCAGCGAACCACCGGGTTAACGTGGACCTTATTGCGTCAATTAGTTGCACAATTGGAAAGGTCCTAGCTTCACGCAAGGCATGATTTATTGATTCAGCTATGTTCATTGTGGTGATGTTGTACCTATTACCAGGGAAATGTACACGACTCCACAAACGAACATCAGCCCTGAGTAAGTAAGCATAAAGAGGAGGATTGATGTCTTGGATCTGTGCAAGTAGGTCATTGAAATCTTGCAACCTATACACTGTTGCAGTTCTCTTAAACAGCTTGAAAGACTCACCCCCCTGAACTTCATCAGGATATTTTTCCGCAAATGGTAGGTGCATATACCCCTACCAGCTAGTGGGTATACTTTCTTTATCGCATTCCTTATTGACCTATGCCTATCTGAAATGATTGCTAGCTCATCATCATCATGGATAACACGATTTAGTTGCTGAAAAAAGCATTCCCAAGATTCATCATTCTTGGTGTCAACAACCTCGAACACTATTGGAAATATGTTGAAATTTCCATCTTGCATTGTGGCAGTGAGTAGCGTACCTTCATACTTTCCTTGCAGGAACGTACCATCTACAACCACCACCTTCCACATAAAAGGAAATCCTTGGATGCTCGCGTTAAATGCAATGAATAGAAACTTGAATGTGTTGTTTTGATCAACCTCGAGCTTTATTAATGTGCCGGGATTTGCTTTTCTTATAGAGAATAAGTAGGATGGGAGTTGTTCAAAACTGCTCTCCGAGGACCCTCTTATTAGCAGGTGTGCTTCCTTTAACACGCGGTGAGGCTTCCAATATTTCAACTACAATAACGAATAAGTAGTTACGTATCAGGGAATATAATCTACATAATAAACACAAAACCTACCGAAGTGAAAACAAACCTACATCAATGATACCAGTAAACCTACATCAACGATACTAGTAAACGTTAAACCTACATCAACAATACCAGTAAACCTACATCAATGGTACTATTAAACCTACATCAACAATACCAGTAAACCTACATCAATGGTACTATTAAACCTACATAATAAACACAAAACCTACTGAACTGAAGACAAACCTACATCAACGATACTAGTTAACGTTACACCTACATCAACGATACCAGTAAACCTACAATAATGGTACTATTAAACCTACATAATAAACACAAAACCTACAGAACTGAAAAAAAACCTACATCAATGATACCAGTAAACCTACATCAATGATACCAGTAAATGTTAAACCTACATCAACGGTACCAGTAAACCTACATCAATGGTACTATTAAACCTACATAATAAACACAAAACCTATAGAAGTGAAAACAAACCAAAATTAACGATACCAGTAAACGTTAAGCCTACATCAATGATACCAGTAAACCTACATTAATGGTATTATTAAACCTATATAATAAACACCAAACCTACAGAAATGAAAACAAACCTACATCAATGATACCAGTAAACCTACATCAATGATACTAGTAAACCTACATCAATGATACCAGTAAACCTACACCAACAATACTAGTAAATGTTAAACTTACATCAACGATACCAGTAAACCTACATCAATTGTACTATTAAACCTACATTAAACAAACAAAACCTACAAAAGAAGCTACACTTACCTTAACTTCGTAGCGTTTATTTAGACACTCAATGACATGACTAGGCAAAATAGACGGATAAGCTTGTCTCCCACGACATGACCGCTCTATTACGGAGCAAGTGTGACGTTCCACGTAATCTTTAATGTAGAAGCACGAGCTCCTACGATCAATTACCACTGCACAAACTTTCCATTGGCATCCAGGCACCCAACACCTCACCCGCAACAAGAATCGCGTAGATGCTATAATATCGAAATCAAAACGACGGGTTACAGCAAGAATCTTCAGCCTTGTCTCAAACTCCTCCTTGGTTGGATAACATTGCCCATTGGCCAAGTCTATAGCACTCAATTCTAAGCCGACAAACTCATCACGAGATAACACCTCCTTTTGTTTGGATGAATTGTTTTGGCTCTCCCGAATACGAGTGTACTCTTCATCACCAGAACTTGCACCATCATGATCGTCGTAGTAATCAAACCTGCTTACTCCGTCTTCATCCTCTCTGTTGTCTACATCCACTTCTTCATTTTCTTCATCCGCTTATTCATTTTCTAACTCCCCAGAAACCCTAGAAGACTGTTCTGAAAACCTACATAACTGTTCTGAAAACCTACTACACGCATGACCATTTTCACCTGCAGACTCATGACCATTTTTGTCACCAACCACTGTTTCATCCTCTTCTTCTGATTCTAGATCTGATTTCTCAATAAACTCAGCACAGAGACACAATCTAAACCTCCTACACTTCTCCATAAAGACTCTTATTATTTGATCCCTATCAAATAAGTAAACAGGTGGAGTATCTTGAGGAAGCAGTATCATTTCTTCACTCGGCCTCCTATAACTAAAACTGACATCATATAACCATTGACTCACCTCAAATTTCATGCATACCTCTGAACATAACAACCATAAGTTGTGGTCCTCACGAACTCTAACAAATTTGCTCCCAAACGCTGGATCACGGTAAAAGAACCAGTGATTTGCCTCATGCCTCCACCACCCAACTATCACTTCCACTTCAATCATCTCAAAAATACAAGATCTTACAGTTTTTGGTCGTTAGAAATGGAAGAAGATGATGAAACATATGAGCTGAAGGTTGTAGACGGCGATGATGGCATTAAATGCGGGTGTTAGGTGGATGTTTAATGACGGGGGTAAAATTGTCATTTCGTCATATGATACCTAGGGTATCTCAGAAAACTAGACTTCAAACTTACAAAACTAGACTTCAAACCTACATAACAGCAATTAAAAACCTATAAAGCTTGACCTTCAAACCTACATAACAGCAATCGGAAACCTACAAAGCTGGACCTTCAAACCTACATTACAGCAATCGAAAACCTACAAAGCTGGACCTTCAAACCTACATTACAGCAATCAAAAACCTACAAAGCTGGACCTTCAAACCTACATAACAGCAATCAAAAACCTACAAAGCTTGACCTTCAAACCTACGTAACAGCAATCAAAAACCTACAAAGCTTTGTATCTCGGAAAACCTACAAAGCTTGACTTCAAACCTACATAACAACAATCGAAAACCTACAAAGCTTGACTTTAAACCTACATAACAGCAATCAAAACCTACAAAATGTTTGACCTTCAAACCTACATAACAGCAATCGAAAACCTACAAAACTTAACTTTCAAACCTACATAAGAGCAATCGAAAACCTACAAAGCTTGGTATCTCGGAATACCTACAAAGCTTGACCTTCAAACCTACATAACAGCAATAAAAAAACCTACAAAGCTTGACTTACAAACCTACATCACAACAATCGAAAACTTACAAAGCTTGACCTTCAAACCTACATAACAGCAATCGAAAACCTACAAAGCTTGGTAGCTCAGAAAACCTACAAAGCTTGACTTCAAACCTACATAACCGCAATCGAAAACCTACAAAGCTTGACCTTCAAACCTACATCACAACAATCAAAAACCTACAAAGCTTGACCTTCAAACTTGCATAACAGCAATCAAAAACCTAAAAAGCTTGGTATCTCAGAGAACCTACAAAACTTGACTTCAAATCTATATAACAGCAATCGAAAACCTACAAAGCTTGATCTTCAAACCTACATAACATCAATCGAAAACCTACAAAGCTTGAACTTCAAACCTACGTAACAGCAATTGAAAACCTACAAAATTTGGCTTCAAACCTACATAACAGCAATCGAATACCTACAAAGCTTGACCTTCAAACCTACATAACAGCAGTTGAAAACCTACAAAGCTTGACCTTCAAACCTACATAACACCAATCGAAAACCTACATGTCATGCGCAAACAATCAACCTACAAAGGATGTTTTAAACCTACATAACTTCTATCGAAACCTACAACACGTTGCCAGTTTGTTTACTCATTAATGGCAGTTTCGTAATATATTTTTTGGTTTTTCACGAAATCAAGGGTAAAATTGCCTTATTTCATCTTGAAAGATTAGATTTTCAATTTCCAACTTTTTTGCCATTTTCCCTTCTTTTTAGACTAAAATTGCAATTTACCCTTTATAATTTCATTTTTTCTGTTTATATCATAATTTGATTTATGTATCTAAATTTATATTAATTTTGGCATACATAATTTACCAAAAATAATTTTATATTTTATTAAATAATAGATAATATTCATGTTATGCACTGTTGAACAAAGGAAGACTTGAGAAGCAAGCATCCGTGTTCCGTATAGCCAAAGGATGTGTGCGATCCAGACGCGAGTAAACCAAGCCGTACGAGTGTGATCAAAAGGGTTCCCAGCCGATGGATCATAGAGCCGTTAGTTGCCTTTTGAAAGTCAAAGACAAAGGATCACATGTGTAAATAAGAGGAGAAAGTCATTGGTGTCAAGTCCCTATCCATCTCGGGATCCGCGACTCGAACACAAGGAGAATCTTTCATTTTAGTCAATTTGTGTATATTGTATTTTGTTTTAATTTTTAAAGCCGTAGAATAGTCTCTAGTATATATAGAACAAATTGTAAAGCTTTAACACTTAAGAAAGAGAAGTTCTCTCTTCTACAATCTCTTATACTCTCTCTAATCTCTTCGGACCTCTATCTCTCGAAATCTCTCTTTCTCTTGGTTCTCAATCTCTTCATCTAATCTTAATCTCTTCTAAAATCACATGGTATCAGAGCCACAAGCTCCTTGAGACTCATTCACTTCCACTAAACACATCTCTATTTTCTCTTTTTCTTTTTTTGTTTCTCACCATTGTTGGTGTTCTTGAAGTTTTTCTTTTAGCTGTTGGGTAAAAGAGTACTCTCAAGATTTTTTTGATGGATAATTCCAAGAACTTTGTGGTTCATTTCACCCTTAAGGGCGTAAACTACTTGCTATGGTCTAGGACCGTGAAGACTGTCTTGAGTGGCTGTGGACTTTGGGTGTACGTTGAAGGTGAAGCTCCACAGATGGCGGTCCGATATGTTGGGAAGGAAAAGGAGGTGACACTAGTGTGATGGTGGCAGCTTAAGATGAGAAGGCCAAATGGTACCAAGATAACCAAGTGGCTCTTGTCATCATCCAAAGCTCACTAGATCCGGCCATCCATAAAGCTTACTCATATTGTGAGAGTGCCAAGAACTTATGGGACACTCTTAAGAAAGTGTACGCTAACCTCTCAAATCTTAGCCGTGTGTATGAGGTGAAGAAGGCCATCAATGACCTAAGCCAAGAATATATGGATTTTACTTAATGGTTTGGGAAGTATAGGTCCCTTTGGGCTAAGCTTGAGATGCTAAGACCTCTAACGGTGGATCCGGCCCACACAAGATGTTCGGCCTTATGTTGAACCTAAAACCGGCATATGGTGATCTCATCAGCTACCTCGTGAGGCAAGATAAGCTTCCAAGCTTGGAAGAAGTATGCGGCTCCATTCAAAGAGAACAAGGTTCTCAGAGTCTTCTTGGTGGTAAGGGGGAGCTAGCTATGGCCAACAAGGCTTCTTACCGACATGAGGAAAAGAAGGTATGGATTTGTGATCATTGCAAAAAGAAGGGTCATTCCAAAGACCGTTGTTGGATACCACACCCACACCTCAAGCAAAACAAGCCGTGGGAAAAACCAAGGGCCAACCTTGCAAACGAAAAAGGTGTGACCCATGCTAGTGGATCAAGCGACTCAACCACGGCTCTTCCGATGCAAGGAAATGCAATGGTGGCGGCTCATGGAGAATTTGTAAAGAAATCTAACCTTGAGGAACATCAAATCCATCAGTGCATGAAAGGAGTCCGGTAACTCTTTCTTTGTTTCCAAAATTAATAAGCCACAAGTAGTAAATTCTGGTGCTACTCACCATAGGCTTAGCAATGCGAACTTACTTACAAATATGAAACCGGCTCTAGGAAGTGTTAGTATTGCGGATGGTAAAAAGGTTCCCATAAAAGGTGTTGGTGATCTTAAACTATATAACAAAGAATCTAAGACGTTCTTCTAGCTCTCATTTAAATCAAATCTTCTTAGTATGTATAACGCCGTTTGTGATTTGAAATGCAAAGCTATGTTCGACCCTAGCTTGGTGCATTTTCAGGATATTGAAAGTGAAAAGGTTCTTGGAAGTGGAATTTCCAAGGATGACTTGTACTTGTTGGGAGACACCAAGAACGATCCAAATCTATCTTTAAATTCTTGTTTATCTAGTTCTTGTTGTTCTACAATTTTAAACTCTAGTAGTAGCTTAGAAAAGAATGTTTTGTGGCATGCTCGTTGGGGTCATCCTCATTCTAGAGCATTAAACTTCCATAGTGTTTCGTTTAAAAATGAAAATTGTGAGGTTTGCATACTTGAGAAACATTGTAAATCACTGTTTCCAAAGTTTTCAACTATTTATGACAATTGTTTTGATCTTGTTCATTATGATGTTTGGTCATCTCCATGTGCATCTAGAATAAATCATAAATATTTTGTCACATTTATTGATGAAAAATCTTAATTTACTTGGTTAACATTGTTACCGAGTAAAGATAGAGTTATTGAGGCATTCACTAAATTTCAAAATTACATCTTGAATCAATATAGTGCCAATATCAAAATCCTATGGACGGACAATGGGGATGAATACACTAGTCATGCCTTTAAAGTGGTCCTTGTCAAACAAGGAATCATTCATCAAACAAAGTGTCCATACACTCCTCAACAAAATGGTGTTGTGAAAAGGAAGAATTGACACATTATCGAAGTGGCGAGATCCATGATGTTCCACTACAATGTACCTAAATGCTTTTGGAGTGATGCGGTAGTGGCGGCATGCTATCTTATAAACTGAATCCTAATTAGAGTGTTACATGACATGTATCCATTTGAGGTATTAACTAAGACCAAACCGTCCATAGATCATTTAAGAGTATTCGGCTGTGTGTGCTTTGTTCTTGTAGATCAAAGGAACAAACTTGATCCCAAAAGTGTGAAAGGAATGTTCATTGGGTACTTTACCACACGAAAGGGATACAAATGTTACATATTTGACACAAGGCATGTTATGGTATCTCGGGAAGTAAAATTCATGGAAGACAGAGGGTTCTATAAAGAAAGAGACTGGTCCGGCCTACAAGACCTCACTAACAACACGTCAGAATAGGCCAAGAGACTTCGGACAATACTTGACAAACTTGGCATTGGTGAATAGAGAGCACCACATACACGGCATAAGGAAGCTTATGAGGATCCAGAAACATCTCCAGCACCTACACCAAATCAATAGACTGATCCACCTATAGGGGAACAAACCGGAAAGTGAGTTGGAGGCCGCGACCACTGAGAAGGTCGCGACCACTGAGATGACCTCGAGCACCGAGAGGGCCATGATCCCAGAGGAGGTCGCAAACATGGAAGAGGTCATAAACGCCGCAGAAGATCCCAAACCCTAGGTCTTGCGGAGAAGCCAAAGGATCCGATAACATAGCGGAGTGGTATATTACAGCAACATAGCTAAAGCTCATCCAAGCCAAGTCGTATGCAACTTAGCCGAAGTCCCGGTTGAACGCCAAGCGTTTTTCACCAAGCTAGAGCAAGACTTTGTGCCCAAGACGGATGAAAAAGCAAAAAAGCACAAAGTATGGCGTGATGCGGTAGATAAGGAACATGAGGCTATGAACCGCAACTATACTTGGGATGAAGCCAAGCTACTACATGGCAAGAAAGTCGTGACTTTAAGATGGATATTCACAATTAAATACAAGAGTGATAGTCAAATTGAAAGACACCAAGTTAGACTTGTGGCACGAGGGTTTACTTAAACTTATGGACAGGACTACCAAGATATGTTTGATTCGGTGGCCAAGCTTCATACGATACGTGTTATGTTATCAATGGTTACTAACCTTGATTGGGATTTGTGACAAATGGATGTCATGAATGCCTTCCTACAGAGGTCTATATGCATCCTCCGCGGGGTCTAAACACATTGTGAAACCCGGAATTGTGTTGTGGCTTAGGAAAGCCATCTATGGACTCAAGCAATCTCCAAGAGCTTGGTATCATAAGTTGAGCCATACTTTGCGAGACCACGGATTCTAGAAGTCCGAAGCCGACCACACCCTCTTCATTTGCCAAGGTATGAATGGGATTGTTGTCATTCTTATTTATGTATATGACATCATTATCACCAGAAGTGACAAGGCCGGCATTAGAGGTATCAAAGATCACCTTAAGTCCGTTTTTGATATCAAAGATTTAGGTGAAATGAAGTACTTCCTTGGGATTGAAGTTTGCTTGTCCAAGGAGGGTCTCTTCTTGTCCCAAAGGAAGTACACACTTGACCATTTGAATGAGTGTGATGTAGGTAACCGAATAGCCAAGACACCACTTGAAGATGCCTACAAAGCAACATGCAAGGGGGAGAAAGATGATGAACCATTCAAAGATGTAAGCCAATATCAGAGAATGGTTGGCAAGTTAATCTACCTCACTATCACAAGACCGGATCTATGCTTTGCGATGAACCAAGTGAGCCAACACATGCAAGCTCCAAAGAAGCATCATTGGGACATGGTGGATCGGATCCTTAGGTATCTCAAAGGGACTTCAGAGCAAGGAGTATGGATGGGTCAGAACGAGAAACCACTCTTGTTGGATATTGTGATGCGGATTGGGCCAAAGATAGACAAGACCGCAAGTCAACAACCAGGTATTGCATGTTCCTTGGAGGCAATCTAGTGACTTGGAAGAGCAAGAAGCAAAAGGTGGCATCTTGTTCAAGTGCGGAGGCCGAGTATAGAGCTATGAGAAAGCTCACAGATGAACTCATTTGGTTGAAGGCATTTCTTAAAGACTTGGGAGTTTAAACACAAGAGTCGATCACAATGCATTGTGATAATCAAGCAGCAATTCATATTGCATCACACTCGGTGTTTCATGAAAAGACTAAGCAGATTAAAGTGGATTGTCACAAGGTCCAAGAAAAGGTGGAGCAAGGAGTGATTCTACCATTCTACACAAGGAGCTCGGACCAACTCGCGGACATATTTACCAAGGTCGCAAGCTCCAAGGTATGTGAGTCTGTGTACTTAAAACTTGGACTAGTGGACATGTCCAAACCGTGACAATGAACCACACTCTTTTTCCCTTGGTTGGTTTTGTCCCAATTGAGTTTTCCACCAAGGTTTTTAACGAGGTGGCGAGTTACAACTTTCAAGCTTTACCTTAGAGAATCACATTTCAGATTCAAGCTTGAGGGGGAGTGTTGAACAAATGAACACTTGAGAAGCAAGCATCTGTGTTCCGTACAGCCGAAAGATGTGTGATCCGGACGCGAGTAACCCGAGGCGTTCGTGTGTGATCAAAGGGGTTCCCAGCCATTGAATCATCGAGCCATTAGTTACCTTTTGGAAGTCAAAGACAAAGGATCATATGTGTAAATAAGAGGAGAAAGTCGTTGGTGTCAAGTACCTTTCCTTCCGCAACCCGAGGACAAGGAGAATCTTACCTCTTTGGTATATTTGTGTATATTGTATTTTGTTTTAATTTATAAAGCCCTAGAATAGTCTCTAGTATATATATATATATATATAGGACCAATTGTAAAGTTCTAACACTTAAAAAAGTGAAGTTCTCTTCTTCTACAATCTCTTATACTCTCTCTAATCTCTCGGACCTCTATCTCTCGAAATCTCTCTTTCTCTCGGTTCTCAATCACTTCATCTAATCTTAATGTCTTCTAAAATGACATGCAAGAGATATATTTTGACTCGTATTTATTTAAGTTTTGACACATTAGAATTTTTGTACATGTATTTATTGACCCATGTCCATTTATATTTTTAAACTCATGTTTATATTCTGAGATGTCGTTTTTAGATGTTATTTCAAAAAAAAATTTGAAAGTTAGTGGATTAATAGTTACTATGTACATAATCAACTTACTTATAAATATTATAAGAATTTATTTGTTATTTATGATTCGTACATAAAATATTTTCTTGTAAAAAAAAAATATATATTTGTTTATATATAAATATTTATAATATTTATATATGGTATTTGTTTATCTTTTATATCTCTCATAATTTGATTTGTATATGCAAATTAATATTAATTTTTTGTATACTTAATATATTTAAAAACCAATTTATAATCTATATTATAATAGATGGTGATTCATGTGGTGCAAGAAATATATTTTATATATACATGTTTAACTAGGTTTTGATGCATTGCAATATTTGTATCTAATTTTTTTTAGTCGTTTTTATTTAGGTTCAAATAACTTCAAAAAATGTGTTATGTAATTACCTATGTAGGTATGACATTGTTAAAAATTTGATTACAACTGTCTTTGAATCAAAACCAATATATATCAATTTAATTTAACAACACTACCTAGAGGAGAACATGAACTTATAGGGTCGGTTTTTCATACATTCACTGCTTAAAATTTCAAAAAAAATATACAAGAACTTGTTAATTTGGTCATAATATTAATTGACTATTAAGATCGGTAGTCAACACTTAACTGTTCGTTTTTTGTCGGTTAACGGTGACAAGTGGCAAAATAAATTAGCCTAATCAGATCCTATGTGTCATAGTAATCAAAATGACAAGAGGAAAAAAAAATGGAATATGACATCGTTTTAGCCATTTGGGGGTTAAAACCCTAAATCAGTCTTCTTCCCTTCGACGAAGAACAAAAATGGATATTCTGAGCTTAAACCTATTTGGACCATCGATTGTTGGCCAAATTCAATCTCTTTTTATGCTTTTCGATTTCGATTGTAGAAGTTAAATAGATTGTAATCTCTTATCGACAAAGAAGAAACGATATGAGGTAAGTATTGTTTTTGATTTTGTGTTTATAAAATTGTATTCGGTGCTTTGAACCATCAATTAAGTGAGATTCACTATCAGAGTTATAAGTTTCTAAAATCCATGATTTTAAATCATTTCACGTTTGGATACATTATATGATATTTAGTTAAAAGTACATAAACTGTTTGTCCATGAAAATTGTAGCGTTTTGCATATAATTTGTCTTGCAGCCATGAAAATTGTTTTGTGTAATTCTGTGGTTTTGGTGAGCATTTTGCATTATATACTTTTATCAATGAATCCTCGATGTAATCGCTGTCTTGTAGCCAAAAAATTGCTCTTCTTGATTGTATTAATGAATCTTTGCTGTATAAAGTTATTTAAGAAAGTAAATTAAATGAAGAAAGTTAAGGATTGATGAGTTTTGTAGTTAGTGATTATAGGGAATCAATTTTTTCTTTTGATAATCGTTAAATTTTGTCGCTTACTCATTTTGTGGCAATCATTTTTTTCAGCATAGTGGCCACGTTCATGGTATATGTTGGTGGGTATTGGCTGAAGGTTTATGATGAAAATTTGTTTAACATGGTGGTGAGATAAGAAATATTCAATGTTTTCCAGAATAGTTGTTCCATACCTTGGTAAATTGTGTGGAAGGAAACTTAAATGTCCATAATGTTTGGTATAAACTACCTTCTGAAGATATGAATGAAACGAAGGTCTTATGTGCTAAATATGTTGAGGACATGAAGACAATGTATGAAGCTGCAACATGGACATGTGCAATTTATGTTTTCTTTTGGTGAATAAGGTTTGACATCCAACTGATGTTATCGTAGACAAGAGGCACATCGTCCAGTGATTAATGTTAATGTCGAAGTCGATGAGTCAAAGAGTGATGATTTTGATTATCAGAATATGATGTGTGTTTATTGGCAAATTTTTCATTGTCATTTTCATTCATATAGTTGCATATAATGTCATTTTAAGTTCACTTAGCTAGGGTCGAATTCATGCATTACAGCCCTTAGGCTTTGCATTTGCACATTTTCTTATTTTCGGTCTTTTTAGGTGATTTGAGGCTTGAACTATAAGGGTTGGAGCATAAGGAATGAAGTTTGCATCAAAGGAGATTGGCTTGTACTTATGGGAAGGAGTAGGCTTGCATTGGAGACCAAAAAGACCAAAGGAAAGTGGAAAAACATAAGATCGGCCGCGACCAGCTACCCTAAGCCGCGGCTTGACGAGAAACTACCAGGTCGGCCGCGGCCAACTACACGAGGCTGCTACCGCGACTAGCACGCCCCCGACTTGATGCCCAAGAGGAAGCACCTGAGGCCTTTGTCCATGACCTGACGCCTGTGAGTCTCATCCGACTAACACGTTTTGGATCCTGCGGAGCAACACGAAGCCTTATCCATCGACCTAGTGCATGCGGCTGTATCCGAGCCATATCCTGCGGATGACAAGATGATGCCCGCAACCTCACGTCCAACACTGTACCCACAACCTAACGAGTTCTCGACCAACCCGTCTGACAACCTATATGCGACCCACGTTTTTAGCCTTGATCTCAACCAACTCGCGATCCACTTTTCCGAGATGATGTGAACCATGCTTTGATATTTTGGACATTTTACTGTTTAATTTGGTTTGTCCCGGCTTAAACCGGTTTGATTTAAGTTGCTTTAATAACCCTAATCCCAAGGGGTATAAATACATGGTTGAAACAAAAACTTAGACACCTTACATATACTCTTTAATTTTTTGATTTAGAGCATAGTTCTTCTCTAGTTTTTGCAAGAACATTTGAGAGAGATTTGAGAAGAACTTAGAGATCCATTTGGGTGATTCATTTCTTAGATCATCTCTTTAATATATTGAAGAATCTCTTGTCAATTTCTCTTACCTTTTTCATTATGTTCAACATTTCTTTACTTTGCTTTTTCAATTTCATAACCATGAATAGTGAGTAGTTGCATAGAATGGTTTAGGTTTTGGCTAAATGTAGGGCTTGGTAATGGTTCGATCGATGCTTATGTTGTTAGATCCTCCTATTTAGGTCGTCTTAATGCTAAATTCTCTTATATCACTTGAATTATGATGCTAGGAAAATTATTGCTCGATAGGTGTTTGATGAAATTTCTGAGAGCCTATTTTAGGGTTTTTTCTCCATAACCTTCGAGAGACTAATGTTATGGGATTAAATGGTCTTAGTGAACTTGAGTTTAATGCATTTTAGGCTTTTGATAGTACAAATGAGAGTTTAGTCTTGTTAATTGCTTGAAATAGTGATTAGTGCCATCAGAGTGGGCTAGTCAAGCTTGTCTGATGTGTTTCATGTCCTAAGCTGAGCTTGATTGTATCCTTGTTGCATCATTTCATTCCATTGCACTGTCCCAAAATCGATTGCCATTGCCTAAGTCATTCGCTTGTTTATCATTGATCTTTGCTAGGTATTTTCAATTGCATTTACTTTTGTTTAGTTTCTTTGCTTTGTTTGATTTGCTTTAATTGTTGGTTTGGCTAAGATTAGCTTTCATTTACTTGTTTCTTGTTTCATGCTTCGTTTTTTGTTTTGCTTATTTTGCTTTTGATTGCATTCACCCTTGCTTTGTGTTACTCTAGCTTAGCATTGATCTTCACATTCCTATTGTTGCATTCTTAACTCCTTGTGGATTTGAACCTCAAGTACATACAACTACCTAGTATGTAGTGCATTTGTTGAATATTAATTGGTTGTTTGCATTGACAATATTGAACTCATCATAATACATCACCAAATTCTTATGGCGAAGTTGATGATAGTAATGTTGTAAAATGCAAGTGAGGGAGTGGTGTTCTGAAGCTAAGACAAGTCTTTCATGGGATAGACGAACTTAAAGCATTGGTGGATTATGTTCTAAAGGAAGGCTTGAATATTGTGTTGTGTAGATGGAGTAAATAGCAGTCTAAAGCGAGATGTAACAATGATACTTGTGCTTGGTGTATCTACTGCTCTTATGAGGAGTCAGTTAGCAAGTGGATGGTGAAGCGGTATGATGATAAGCATATATGTTCAAAGGACAATAATACTCGAATTCTAAAGACGGGTGTCATTGCAAACCTTTTTATATATGAGATTAGAGTTGATCCCAAGTTGAAGTTGAAGTATATACAAGATCAAATTTTACAAAGGTGGAAGTTGTTGACAACGCTTGATAAGTGTAGGAAAGCAAATTTGAAGGCATTAAAAATCATTGAAAAGGAACATGAGAAAAAATTCTCTAGACTTAAAGATTAGTGGACAGAGTTTCTACGATAAGTAGTTTATTAGTTTCTGCATATACTTAATTTACTAAGGTTTGTTACATACTGAATTTACTATCTTACATATGGACTTTGTTAAGGTGTTTAAGGTCTAATGAAGGATCTACTTTAGATTTAGAGATGTTCTTTGGTGATGACGGATCAGAATATTTCAGGAGGTTGTACGTGTGTTTGGATGTGATACGAAAAACATGGTGTTCATGGTGTCATCCAAGTTTTGGCCTGGACGATTGTTTCTTGAAGTGTACTCTCAAGAGGAAACTGTTGGCAGCCATTGGAAGATATGCAAACAATGGAATGTATCCAATTGCATGGGCTTTTTTTATGTTGAAAATGAAGACAACTGGTCTTGGTTTATACAGAAACTTAAAAGATGATTTGGAGTTGGAAGATGGTATGTGATTTACTTTAATCTCACACCGACAAAAGGTATTTCTATACTCTGTTTTAGTTATGATACTGATGCTTTATTTTATGATTTTCAGCTGTAGTTTTTAGGCTTTGTTATAATGATTTGAGATGTGATAGTGGCATTCTGTTATAAGGTTTTCAGCTCTGATTTTTAAGCTTTGTCAAACGGTTTTGATATGTAATTTTAATGCTTTGTTATAATGTTTTAGGATGTGAGTTAATGTTTTGTTATAATGCATTGAGTTATTTTATAGGGTCTACTAAATGTTGTTATGAACAAGTTTCCACTGATTGAGCATATAATGTGTGCTCGTCACATTTACAAGAATTTGAAAAAAAAATTTCCCAACCAACATGACATGAAGATGTTTTGGAGACTTGTAGATAGCTATACACGGACATAATATGAGGCAAATCTTGAGATCATATACATTTATGTGATTTAATGTTGGAGACAAGTCCAAGAAATTGTAGCATGACATTTTGTGGCACAAGTTCTTCTTATATTGATATAAACAACAACAACTCGGAGTCGTTCAACAATGCTATTGATCCTCTAGGTATTTCCATTCATATAATCGCTAGAAATGGAGAGCTTTCCCCCTTTTTCCGCCCCAACTCTTTCAAATGCTGGTTTTAAGAATGAGTGACCATGGGCTATTACACCAGGTGCTAAAGCTAGATTAAGAGATAATTGACCATGCCACTATGTTTTATATTCCAAAAAGTGTAGGACTATAGTAAAATAGAACACAAAAGAGAGTAATTACATGAGTTGAAATGTTTTTTGTTACTTTGGAAATTGTTTAAATATTTTTTCATCTTTCTTGAAAGGTATTTTCTTATGGTGGAGATGCTAGAAACAATCAAAAGAAGAACTATGATTCGTTGTGATCAAAGGAGCGTGAAAGAATTGAGTCATCAAGGCAGATTTACTCCAAAAATAATGGCGATGCTCGATATAGAGCAAGAAAAAGCTGTAAAGTTTTGTAAAAAGGTGCCTAGAGCAAATGGTAGTTATGAGATTTTGGATTTTGGTCAGCCGGTTAGCATAATTATGAGGACTAAGGAATGTGTATGCATGATAACAAGATTTTACTCATTTTCAAATACGTATTACACAGATTTGTTCATTATAGTATAATAGACTATCGAACCAAATAGGTGAGTAACTAATCAATCAGAATGTGATCAGACTATTCTAATCCAAGCCAAATAGAGTCAATGGTTTTCTATCAACCTAAATGAGCAGTTTAAACAAGCAGCAAATGGAAAGAAATAGCAAATAAGCAAGAACAATACTTAGAAATTAGATAGAAACATAGCATATTGTATTAAATATAGAGAATTAAGCGAAGACATAATAATGAGCAATCAAATAAAAAAGAGGGTTCCTCAGGAGTGGGTAATAGATCAATGGTTCACTTAGATCTGCCAGATTACTTAACAAAAATCACACAAAGATGTTCTCTAGGCATCAAATTTTCTTAAACTATTGAATCCACTTTCATGGCAAATAATCTCAGAGAAACTATCAACAGACCATATCATCATAGGCATTTAACAACCTATCTGACATGAAGAAACAACTTGATATAGCCAATAAATATCATAATCAGTCAATCCCTTGAGTTAGGAATGCAAATCTCTGACATGGTTGGGTCAGACATTTTACCAAACACCTTTTTGGGTGCTAAAACGTCTATACTCAAATTTGAAATGATCAGCAATAAGCATTAATAATACCATAACAGAAGAGATCTAGCTAATCTAACCTTAAGCAATCTAGAAAACCTAAGATCCACACTAATGTAACTCATTTCCTCAAGAACCCCTAGATAATATACTCATAAATCATTAAGGAAACATGTAAAGCATAAATCAAAATAAACAACATGATCAGAAAACTAAGAAGGAAATGATAAACAAGAACATGAATTGCATTAAAAATTCTTAAATAGTAAGCTTTTGCTCTAGAATTACAAAGGGAAGAAATAGCTCAAAAGATTCTAAGAGGCAAAAACGAGGATAAAGGTTTTAGTGACATAAGTAGAGTATTTATACTCACTCCAGTAAACCTAAAAAAAATCCAAAATGAAAAAGAATCGGCAGAGAAATTTTGTGTTATATATGGTAATTCTTCTAATAGAAAACTTGGATATCCGGAACTTACGATTTGTGAAAAAGGGGTTGTGTAATACCACCCCTGCAAAAGAGGTCCGGATGTTTTACCTCGAATAAAATGAAAGAAAAAACAAAATTAATGTGAAAAGTTAGCAAAAGTACTTTAGAATCGTCTAACTCGACCACATAGGTAGAGTTTAGTCGTCGAGCTTGGGAAACTTCATGATTTGGCCACCAACTGGACCATGGTGGTCGAGCTAGCAAGAGTGAAAACAACTCGGCCCTTATACTAGAGCGGCCCATCAAGCTAGTTTGTGTGAGACCAATTCAATCCATCTACTATAGTGGCCCATCGAGCTGGTACATGCAGAATCAACTCGATCCATCGGCTATAGTGGCCCGTCAAGTTGTATCTTCTGCTCCAAAGTGTGCTTTCACTACAAGATTTTAGTGTATAGATAGCACTTGCAGATAGCGTTTTGGTTGGTTATGTTATCTTTAACTAAACATAGCGTTTTGTAATTTTGGAACGCTATTGTTTTGATCGCGCGTAAAACAATAAGTTGACCCGCCAATATTTATGTTTGATGCATGTGTTTTAATAGCATGTACATAAAATAAATGCTATTGAATAAAATATCGGGAATAAAATTTTTAGTTCCCCGTGCGTCTAAGAAAAAATAGATTAATTTGTAAACAATTTCTCAAAAGTAAAAACATGTTCTCAAAGGGAAAAAATAAGAGAAAAACACAAAAGGAAAAATCAAAACTCAAGAGTCATCGTTGAATTTATTTTCTATCAAATTCTCACTCTCGAGTTCTTACTCATCCCTTCCACTCTCGAATTCTCACTCTTCCCTGTCAAAATTTCTCTTTTACTCTTTAGATCTAAATCTCTAATCCGACAGTGTAACTAGTGTGAAGGAACTTGTTCTCAGTTTTTGTGGAGTCTCGTCAATTGCTGAAGAATGAAGGTTAGATAATTGTTACTCGATTCGAATTAGTCATCAATTTGGATTATTAGTCATCAATTTTGACTACGATTTGATTATTTTGTTCGTTTTCTTTAAGTTTGGGTCATGTATGTTTAATGAAAAGAGTTTTTTATTTCAATTTGAGTTTCAAAAATTGCAATATATTTGAGGCTAAGCTTTTCAAAGTTTAATCAATTTGAGGTTGCTATTGTGTTTTTTTCCGAAGTATCTAAGGATGTTTCTTATTTAGCTGGGAGCTTTCGGTTTTAGAACTTGATTTGTGTAATAGATAGGTGAGACCGAAGCTAAATCACTCATTTCATGTTATCTTCATGTTTTGGTTCTTAGGGTTTACTTTTGGTCTCAATTCTACATATTTCTCTGCATAATCCACTTCTCTATTATTATTTTATATGTATGTATAATTGGTCGTGGAGCTTTGGTGTTGTTTTGACGTAGACAAGTCTTGGGTTTGGCATCCCAGGTATGGATTTGTTTGTTATTTACAGTGGTTTGTTATATACAACTTTTTTATTAGTTTATACTAAAATTTATAATGTTTTTAAATCACAGGGCTAGTTTTGAGTATCATAGAGGGGTATCTACATTTGTTCAAGCATTGTTAGTGAGATAGGGTATTCCTACTAAGATGTTATGTCCCTATATTGATTGCCAAATAGTTCAATGGATTCTTTCACAAAATAGGCAAAAACAAGGATAAAGGTTTTAGTGACATAAGAGGAGTATTTATATTCTCATTCCACTAGCCCTGAAAAATCAATTAAAAATCTTTGGAAGTGTCGAACTCAACCACGTGGATAGAGCTGAGTGGTCGAGCTGGAGAAAATGCATGATCTGGCCATCAACTCGACCGTTGTGGTCGAGCTGGCAAAAACATAATCAACTCGAGCCATCCGCTCGAGTCACCCATCGAGTAGCATCCAAATTTTCCATTATTCGCTCCTATTCAGATCCAAAATGTGGCTTTTTATCAAGTCTTGATGAATCATTTCACCTCTGGTCCAGTTTAGTCTTTAAAGTGCCCAAATGATACTGAAAACAATTTTAAATGCAAATGTAAATTATGGAAAGTGAAGGTAAAGGACTCTAAAATGATACAAACACAACTAAAATATATGCAAAATGGATGATAAAAGACTCCTAAAGCTAGTTGAAATGCATACATATGAGTGATCATAAAGAAATTTATTTATTCATAAAAATATGTAATGAAAATACACAACCTTAAATTGTATTTTCTTCATAAGTAAATAATAGAGAAATAAAATTAGTAAAAGATACAACCATAGAAGTGATGCATTCATAAGTATATATTTACATTTAAAAGACATATCTATAAAAGACGTTTTTTATCACTGAAAAGTTACAAATAAACACGCAACTCTAGCATTTCTTTTTTTTTCATTATTATCACTCATTTCTGATTTTATAGTGATGAATTTTGTAACATAATTTAAAAATTAATAGAATAACGACACTCATTAATCCTAATTGATATGAATTCATAAAAACGCAAAAACTACATCGATAACTAAATTTCAAATCCTAAAAAAGATATATGCATACATATTAAAAGTGAGATCATAAGGAAATGTATATATGCATGAAATATGTAATGAAAATACACAACCTTATATCATTAAAAAACCATAAACATATAAGTGATACTTTCACAAGTAAATAGTTACAATTATAAGACATATCTTTAAAAATTATTTTTCATGATTGAAAAGTTACTAGTAAAAAGATGCAACCATAAAATCTCTTCTTCGTTTTTTTCTTGGCTCAGCATAATCAGTCAATTTAACTAACAAACATAATACAATGTTTATCTCTTACAACAAGAGCATTGATTCAATTTGGGGTAATAGAATAAAGCTTAGTGTCATAACACCCAAGAGAAATTACTTCCCTTGCTTTTCTATCAGTCATCATATTCTCTCCCTAAACTATACCTAGGCATATCCCATCTCAGTCATTATAAATCTAATATCTTGTAGTATTGGACCAAGACTGGGCCAGTTCTTTTCAGCCTTCAACACCTCCATCACCTCTTTGGACTCTATTTCAAAAATAACATTATTATAGCCAAGACTCCTTATCATGATAATTGCCCATCTAAGAGCTTCAGTTTCGATAATTTGGCTAGAGGTTGGAGTCTTTAATGCCTTAACTCCAATCTATTGAACATCACCCAAGTTATTCCTTAATACCCATCCAATTCTTGCACAAGCTAAGTCCTTTTGTCAAGCTCCATCCACATTGCATTCCAACCGATCACTAGGAAGTGCTTTCAAACTACTTAAGTTCACATTTGCATTTGGTGGCTGAACATAGACTTCTTGGATTGTTTCAATTTGGATCCATTCATCAGGGTCCATAATAACTCTGATAACAACCAAAGGAGAAATGCAATTGGTACCCTTAAAGGTAAAGTCATTTCAAGCTTTCCAAATCTCTAAAATCTCTTTTTTGAGATTGTTATTGATCATTACTTATTTTAAAGGGATAAATTATGTAAAAAATAAAAGGATAGAATAATAACACTCGCAAGAACCCAATTAACATGAATCATCAAAAACTTGAAACTAAATCAGTAACTAAATTTTAAATTCTAAAGGGGATGTAATATATATATTAAAGGTGTGGTCCGAAAGAAATGTATCATTCCATGAAAAGATATAATGGAAAGACACAACCCTAAATTGTCTTTCTATAAGTAGATAATATCAATAAAAGAAACAACTGTCAGAGTGATACTTTCAGAAGTAAATAGTTATTTAAACAATATATCTATAAAATAAATTTTTCATTATTGAAAATTTATGAATAAATAGGAACAGCCGTAAAATGTCATTTTGAGATTGTTATCAAACGTTTATTATTTTAACATGATGGTTTTTGTTGAATTACGACACTCACTAGAACTCCATTGATATGAGTTCATCAAAACCTAAAACTTAATTAGTTACTAAAATTCAAATTCTGAAGGGGATATTAATTTATTTTAAAAGGTGTAATCCTACAGACAGAGATGTATTTATTCATGAAAATTATATAATGAAAATACACAACCTTAAATTGTATTTTTTTAACAAATAAATAATATCAATTAAAGACACAAGTTATAGTTTTAAGATATTTTAAGAAAGGTAGAATAACAACACTCAATACAACCCATTGATATGAATTCATTCAAACCCAAAACTAAATTAATAACTAAATTTAAAATTTTAAAGAGGACATAAATTTATTTTAAAATGTGTGATCATAATTAAATATATCTATTCTTGAAAAGATGCAATGAAAATACACAACTTTAAATTGTATTTTTCATAAGTTAATAATATCATTAAAATACACAACCTTATAAGTGATAGTTTACTAAGCTATATTAGTTCATTTAAAAGAAATATTTTTTTTTTGTCACTAAAATTGCTTATGTTAGATTAAAGGTTTTGGTTATACAGTAGCATAAAATATAGCAATACAACTCATATTCGTAGATAACATGAAACAAAAGATAAAATCATCTAAGCGGAGAAGACTCTAATACACTAGAATTCTTGGATAGATGTTGGAGTTGCATTCTCGGATCTGCATCAAATTAAGATAACTCCTAGTTTTGTAGCCACAAGGGGCAATTGAACAAGCATGGGAACTCCTTAACCCAAAGGTATCGAGCTTTGATAACAACATTCTCAAAGCCGAGAAATATTGAAGCAATATTCTTTCCCAAAGGAAAGAATTTGAAGATCTAAGTTTCTTATATTGAAACTAGATAATGTCACATGTTGTGCATGAGATATGTTTTTTGAAAAAAATTAATATGCATTTGTTGTTATTTTTGCTATTTTATATGTGATATTTTTTTTCTTTATCAGAATCCTTATCATTAGCTACAACAACTTGCCTTCTCTGTCGGTTTAAGGCAGGTGAAGACGCAAGTTCTATATCAACTCTATGTCGTCCAAAAACTTGATGCATAAGCTTGATGCACTGTAGGGGTTACTTCTTAATTGCTTGAGATTTAGGCGTGTAATGAATATTATAAGTAACGAATCAGATTTATATAAACAAAATAATCGTAAGTTATACAAAAATATTGAAAAGATCATTAACCGCTTTTGTTGATTCCACCAATCATCCGGCATGTCGATCTCTCTAGTGTTGGGAACGACTGTCACTCCCGTTCGATTACGCAACTTGATGTAGGTTGTAAATCATGTACGCTAGTAGTCATACTTATTCTTAAACTTGTTTTATTTAAATTCATTGGCAATTCGTGCTTTGAATTCTATTTACCTTCTTTTCCAAGTATCATATTCGCATATTTTTCTCATCTCTGTTCTCGATATACAATCTCAAGAAAGATGCGAAGCATGTTTGTTGATCAATTTGTTCCTGACTATAATTTTTATCAACTAATTTTTATGCTGCTTATATCAGTATCTTAAAAGAACAAGTTAAGAATGATACTTACATCACCAAAGCCACGAGCTTGTGGATCTGATTGTTGACTCTCATCAGACGAACTCATGTTACAAAGAGAAATCTAACCCTAATTCCATAGATTGAACAAAACATGCAATTGATATCAATAATAGAACCCTAACCCTAATTCATAGCGATGGTAATGAACAAATCTAATAAAAGATCAAAAAGAAATTTACCTCAGTTTAGTGTTGCGAGATGTAGTGATATGAATTCTCTATCGTTCACATGTATTTATATAAGTGTATAATTAGGTTAACACGGTGACTTAGGTTAGAGTGATAGCGGCAAAGAGGTAAAAGAAATAATGAAGGCAAAAAATTTAAAATCGTAAAAATGTAAAAAAAAAAACAAAAAAATAATAGTTTTTTTTTTTGAAATGTCAAAAAGCTACTCTTAGTAGATGAATCAAATTTTGCAGAAGCTAGTTACAAATCTAAAACGTACGGGATAGATTTAAAAAACACTTCTTAATTTTCATTTTTTTTAATTTTGTGCGTGTCGTTATGAATGATATGTTTTCAGCGGAATCACGTTTTCAAAACGTGAAAATGTGAAAAAGCTACATACCATTTCGAGCCCTTCATGGTTTGGTTTGTATATGTAAATTTATCAAATTTATATATACTTACTATATTAAAAATTAATTTATAATAATAATGGGTGTTGTACACAAAATATAATTTTTGATCTATTTTGACTTATGTTTCAATGCATTACAATTTTTCATATATAAAATTTTTAACTCGTGTCATTTAGGTGTTTTGACATATGTTCATTTACGTTTTTCGACCTGTATATATTTAAGTTTTAAAACTCACATTCATTTAAGGTTTAAATTTAGGTTTTTAGATTAATGTTCTTTCAAATTTAGATTTGTAAACATGTGTTCATTTAGGCAAACATGGGTTATGTGTTTAGGCAAACATAGGTTATGTGTTCATTTAGGCAAACATAGTTTATGTGTTTATTTAGGCATTTAAAATTATATTTGAAGATTATTGTCATTTTTTAATCTTTAAAACATTTTTTCAAATAATATATTTTTAATATATAGATTAAAATTTAATATTAGTAATGGTTATTTTTTGTGTTTTTTTTTTTAATTTCATCACATTAACAATTTTCTATATATAAATATGAAGTTGCATAGTTTTTAACATTATTACATATTATCAATTAAATCTATAAAATATATCATAATAATATTTAAATTTTTTATATAAATATATATTGTAGTATTATGTGAGAATATAAAAATATGGAATTCATTTAAATTATTATTTATTAATTTATGTATATTATAAATTATTTCTTATTAAACTAAATACAAAAATTGTTTTATAATTTAGAATATAAATTAATCCGTTTGTAAAAAGATGAAATAAAAATTATGTCATTTTCAAACGCACAAAATCTACTGTATAAAAATTAAAACTATACACATAATTAATATAAATTACCAAAATATAAAAAATAAATAATAATAATAAATTATATTAGCCAATATAATAATAATATATTAGTTGTATGGTAAGTGCTAATAGATACAAATATTTGTTACAAACCTTAGAATCACAAAGGACTATCTCAATGATTTGACCAATTCTACAGTGAATACTTTCCACAATATTGAAATCTTAACTCTAATTCTTCAATGTTGTTTGTAGGATTTCAAAGAAGAAATTTAAGAGAACGATATGATGAATTTGAAAAGAGGGTTAAAGAAAGAGTATGAGCTTCGACCTTTTTCTTTATGAATCTTAGAATTCAATATGGGATGAGACATCTATTTGAATAAAAGAATAGAATTTAACGTATTAGGATAAGGTGTAAATCGTTAAGGTATAAAAGATTTGGGTTTGAGTTCGGTTCTTCTATTTTAGGTTTTTGGTTTTTCTGATTTACGACTTATTCAGATATTTTATTTTTTCAGATCGGGTTTGATTCGGTATAGATCGAGTTTGGATTTGGATATTTTTATATAAAATTCAAAATTAATAAAGACATAAATGGAAAAAATCTATAAAGATAAATTTAATAAAAACTTATCGGGTACCCATTCAATTATTGATTTGGTTCCGGTTCGGTTTTGAGTTCAGTTTTTTGGTACATAGATTTAGGACTCATTTGGGTAATATTTGGGTTTGGTTCTTCTAATACCGGTCGATTTCGATTCCGGTTTCGGGTATCAGCTTTTATGCCCAAGGATATACTTGCTATATCGAGTTTTTAAAATTTTCATATTTTTCGTAAATCAAATATGAATACTTCATATATCTTATCAAACAAATCCTAATAACCTCTAATACTAAAAATCGTATTAATTGATGTGTTATTTACAACTGATGTTTCAAGAGTATAGTTTTCAAGAAAACCATAAGCTTAAATTAGCTTACAATTTTGATCTGACATGTAAGTTTTAAATTTGGACTTATTCTAATATTTTATCGGGTTTGGTTTGAGTTTGGTTCCTCTAGTTCATGTTTTTAGTTCTTTCAATTTAAGACTTGTTCAAATATTTTAATTTTTTAGAACGGGTTTAGTTCGGTATATATCGAGTTTCGATTTAAATATTTTTATATAAAATTCAAAATTAATAAAGACAAAATAGAAAAAATTCTATAAAGCTAAATTTTATAAAAATTTATCGGGTACCCATTCAATTACTAATTTAGTTACGATTTGAGTTTGAATTTAGTTTTTTGGGTACATATATTTAGGATCCATTTGGGTAATTTTCGTGATCGGTTCTTCTAATATCAGTCGATTTTGATTCCGATTTCTGGTATCGGCTTTTATGCCCAGGAATATATTTGCTATATCCAGTTTTTTAAAATTTTCATATTTTTCGCAAATCAAATATGAATACTGCATATATCTTATCAAACGAATCCTAATAAACTCTAATACTCAAAATCATATTAATTGATGTGTTATTTACAACTGATGTTTAGAGAGTATAATTTTCAAAAAAAACCATAAGCTAATATTAGCTTACAATTTGGATCCGACATGTAAGTTTTAAATCCTAATCACTTAAAAATCAAAATTTTCTATCATCCAGAATTATATATAGTCAAAAATACATAAAGAAAAAAAATCGTCAATCTCTACTATTTGCTTACTACACTATATTTGTATTCCTATTTTCAAATAGCCCTGGGCATAACGAGAAACAAGACAAAAAATCACATGAATGGGTCAGAAAATTAGATTTACTTCCCAGACAATTTCCGCTACATAACAAGTTGGGAATTTGAGAATTGGTTCCAATACGGAAATTTTGAAACTCAAAATTTACTTTCCGAACTATTTCCAAAGTCCTACTAAATCGGAAAATCATGATACAAGTACGGAAAATAGCTTGGGAAATACAAGTAATCAAAAAAAAATATGAGTATTGTTATAATTATATAATCTATAATGAAAATAACAATGTGTATAAGATATATCAATGTTCAGTACACAAAAAGATACAAAATTAAAGTGTTAGGCTTTGTAACTAAATGACCAACAATACCACTTTTTACCAATAATACTAGTATATCCATATTGAATAGTTTGTATTCATTGTAAAGTTTTAAAAATTTAAGTCAAAGAATGTTATGGGTTTGATCTTGTTATTTGAAACATATCTAATATTTGAATCTAATATATTTTAACGTTTATTTAATGTAAACAAATTCCAAACATAATTTCAAGAAATTCTCGAACCCATTCCTGACCCTTTCTCTTGCATGTTTGAATATTATTTTTGGACCCGAACAAGAAATTAGAATTTCTCATTCCCGAAAAACACGAGAATTTCAGGACTTGGAACAAAACGAGACATGATAGAAGTTCCGATATGTCTATGGCTATTTTCAAATACATAATGAAATAGGCTCAAAAAACTTTAAATTATACAAATTATATATTATTAGTTTTCTTCAAAAAAAAATCAAATGCTGTGCAATAATCCTAGTTAGAATTAAAGCAGTGGTTGTAAAAATAAATGTATATGTGTGATGAAGTAATTTAGCATTACTGCCAAGAAATAGGTGACTCAGTTGGCTTGCTCCGAATCATTGTCGATTTAATGGTTACGTATTGACAAAAAACAATAGTATAACATTACCTTTTATGAGATAAATTCACATAAATGAAGCCATCGATATATTAAATCAAATTCCGTAAAAGTTTATTTTGTTGGATTAGTAGATAATGAAAAAATCCATTGGAGAGCCCTAATTGAATAAGTCTCTCCCCTATTTCTCCTCGTGTTTTTCACTTTAACTGATCACATTCAGAGAGACCTATTTGACATTTAATGTACTGGAAATTGGCCAAAAAAAAGCCTTAATTTTTCAAGAATCGCCAAAAAAAGCATAAATTTCTTCATTGACCAAATAAACTCTAAATTATTTTTGAATTGTCATTTATGTTACGCAAGTCACGTTGACTTTCTCAGATAAACACACTGTTAGTTAGTTTAACAGAAAATTAAACAGATGTTAATAAATCTGTTGTCGTTAACATTTACGACGTCGTTTTATTTTGCCTGATTTGGTTAAGGAAAAACAAACAAAATGACATCGTTTTGGGTTATAAAAATTTTTAAAAATATTGATCTTGAGGTGAACTTGAGGTGATAATGAGGGACGCTTGCCACTAGAGCTAGCGGCACTTCCGCTAATTTAATGAAAGCAAATCGTATATATCTTCTAAAAATTACGAGTTAATTAGAAACTTCCGTTGGTTCCGTACGGTTTTCGTTAACCTGTGTTAAAACTTGATTAATGTGGTTTTGGGATTCAAACTCGTGTATTAGAGTTAAATAAAGAGCAATTTGCGACTGATTAACAATCATTAGTTCCAAAAGTCATTAGTCAATATTCATTAGTTCCAACAGCAACAAACCACAACAACATAATTCATAAGCTGAGTTGGTGTTACAATCCAAACCAGTGTCCCCATCCCCTTGTTTGTGATGGTTGGTGTTGAGAACCTTGCTCCCATCTTGAGTGTTGTGCATCTGAGGATTGGCTGAAAGAGGTTTGATCTTGTGAGGATGGTGGAAGTTCCCAAGCTGAAGATTGGGTGAAGGATGTTTGACCTTGAGAGGATTGTGAGTCCTTAAATTGAAGTCCCTGTTAGATAAAAGGCTTATTACTAACATGTTACATAAGCAAAAAAAAAACAAGTAAATTTGGGACAAAATAATACAAACCTGATTCTTCTTTGGTCTGCCTCGTGGTTTTTTAGTTGGTGGCTCTTGTGTGTCATTCTCACATCTGCTCTTATTATGCCCTTGTTATTGACAATTTGAGCAAGTCATGACTCAGTGAGCACGGCTTAGCTTTCTCTCTGTCTCATTCTTTCCCTTATTCCTGTCATGATTCTTAGGCCTACTAGGATTTCCAGCTCTATTAGGTGGTGGGATCACACCTATTCTATTGGTCTGAGGCCACTCCAACTGACCATTAAGAGGCCTTATTCCATAGTTGTATGTCTCACGCCACATGCATAAGTGTGAGCATAGTTGTGAGAAACAATGAGAATATAGTTTCAAACTCGTAAACAGAACATAAAGGAAGTAACTATGTACCTGATTGTTGTGTAACTATGTACCTGATTGTTGTGTACTCTCTCAGAATTTCAGCTTGTATCTCCTTTGCAGTCATCTTCGGATTCAATCTTAACCTCTCGGCAAAAAAACTTGCAATCGCAGACCGTTTCAGCAGCTTTGACTCTCCAGTCAACTCACATGTGTGGTACTTTACATACGTCTTGATCATCAACTTATGCTTCCTCTTCTCAAACGCACAGTACATCTTCCAGGTACATAGAGCCTGATCTTCTCTCATCGTGGCAGCACAAATTGCACCAATTTTAAGAGCAGTTGATCTAACATACTTGATGTTGTACATGGTCTTAATTGTGTACCTAAGGCAAGCATGCTTGAAGTCATCACCATCCGAGAACGTTTTACCCAATTGCAGTAACTCCGTTGGATCCATGTCTTCCCTATAAGCCTCTGCAAGCATCATTTCCTCTTCATTCTCCTCATCAGATGAAAGAGGATCATGTAATTTGTCTTCATCCCACGCATAATCATCACCATCGTCTTCATCCTACCTCATAGTTATCATTCTTCGCTTCATCTCCGAATATAACTAAATTTGTACACGTTTCTTCTGTAATTCAACCATAGCCATCATCCTCTACTTCATTTATGTCTTCTTCACTCAGATTTTGAGTGACCATCTGGTTAGGAGGATCCAGATCCTCTCTCTCAATGGAATTTTCTCTCTCAATCGGATCAGCTCTCTTTCGCTTCTTTGACTGCTTGGATACAGACACAGTACCTTCACCACCTTCTCCTTGCTTCACAGAGTTTTTGGGTTCAGACCCAGTAGCTCCAACACGACCAATTCTAGTTTTCTTCGAGTTTCTAGGAGACTCACTTTTCCTCCCTTCTGCGACGGTGGTATTTCAATTACAACCTTCTTCTTTTGCCGAGGCGAGCTTCTAAGAGGAGGATTTTCTTTAGATTCAGACCTCTTCTTCGTAGCACCACCATCATTTTTTCTTCCTCTTTTCAATGGTGAAGAACTCTCACCAGGTGGATCGTCTATGAGAACGTAATTATGAGATGATCTCCGAACTAACTTTCCATCTTTCATAAATCTAGTCCTTGCCATCAAAAAATCGATTTAGGTCTGAGTTGAGAGAAAAGCCCCAAATCGATTTGGGATTTTTGCAAAATTAGGTTTCTTTGTAACCAACGGAGGTTTCTAATTAACTCGTAATTATTAGAAGATATATACGATTTGCTTTCATTAAATTAGCGAAAGTGCCGCTAGTAATAGTGGCAAGCAAGCGTCCCTCGTTATCACCGTTGGAGATGGATCTGAAATCTTATTTCGGTCTATATTGAACTCAGTAATTATACCGAAATCTCAATATGGAAGGATTCCTTCTCGAAAACATGCTGAACCTTTGAAGAAATCAGGTGCACGTCATCAAATAAAGAAATAGAAATTTTTCTATTTCGAGATAGAAATTTCCGAAAATCTAGATACGATCTTATCTAGGAATTTATGTATTTTCCTTTATTTAATCTACTTTGTAACCGCCTCTATGGTCTATAAATAGAGGACAGGTCCTTCAATAAAGGGAACACTTTTTGTCATCACACATTGAGCATTAAAACTGTACTCGACAATCATCCTCTTCTTCGCAATACACTTCTTTTCTTCAAAGCTCTCAAGAATCCTTACCAATCTTCCCTCTATTAAATCAAAATCTCGGATTTAGCTCCTTGTGCTAGACCCAGTTCGAACAGTTAGTGCCATCTGTGGGGACGACATCGAAGGAATTCTTTACACAAGATCAAGGAGTGCACGCGAAACAAAGGATGGTTGAAGACGAAGTAACCATCAGCTCACCCCGAAAGAAGGGACCTTAACCTCCAAGAAAACACTGATCCAACTCTCAGATCGTCTTTGAACTCTGTTCAAACTCAGGAGGAGAATTCAAGAAAACTCTCAAGAAGTTGTTGTCCTCCCCGGTCCACCTCAAAGACCACTTTCGATCAAAAATTTGGTACGCAACATGATAGCACAATTCGAGGCTTCTTATTGAAGAAACTCAGAACGATTCGACAGAATTGAGTCTCATTTAAATGAAAGTAGCATCCCGTCTACACAAAATAATAGACCAGATGGAGAAGTATTGGCTAGCGTCCAAAGAAATCTGTTTGAAGTAGTGCCAAGCCCACAACCAACCAACATGACCGGACTAGGGTAGTCTACAAGTCTGAAAGCGTCGGGGCAACAAACGCTGACTACAATGGACACATCAATCCTATACAGAATGATGGAAGACATGAGGTCTCAAGTCAATCAAGCTACCAGCTCGGCACTAGAGATTAGGCAAATTTTAGCTCAAGCTCGGAATTCGCCCTTCGCACCAAGACTAAAAAGGGTCTCAGTAAATCGGTGACCAAGAATAAGATGTCCGCAAATCCTCGCCAGAACTCAGAAAATTCATCGAGACTCAGGAGTTAAGGAGTTGAAAGAAGAATATCATGAGCTGAGACAATATAATTACAGAGGAAAAGCGGTCTCGGAGGCAGCTTTTCAAGTCGGCGAAACTGATAGCCTAGCTCGTAAAAAGTCATTCAACAACACTTACAACTGAAGTGAATATTGTGCCTTTCACAATAGAACTAGTCATTCCACTTGGAAGTACAAACAGCTACAAGAACTACTTACCGAAAAGTTCAGCAAGGGAGATTTAAATCTCTCAGAAGAAGTGACTCAAAAGTTCAAAGAACAAAAACGAAAAGAAGCTGAGTTTCGAGAAGCAGCTTACAAAGTGGCAAACCAAGATGGTAATGTCAAAGAAAAACCAAAACTGCAAAAACAGGATGGGGAGACCAAAGAATCAGGATCACCAAGAGTGGAAGTCAATGTAATCATGGGAGGATTACAATTTTTCGACGACACCATAAGATCAATTAAGAGGTATGAACGGGAGGTTGTAGCAGCAGTCATCCTTTATCTAATTGAAGAAAGCTTAGGAGTGATTAACTCGGAAGTTACATTCAGTGCTTAGGATGTCAAAGAAGTAAGCTTCCCAAATAACGACTAGCTAGTCATAAAATTACGAGTAACCGATTGCGATGTATCTCGGATTCTCATTGATACATGCAGCTCGGTAGATCTAATCTTTAAGGAGACATTGGATAAGATTACCTTACCAGAACATTGACTGCATTCGACGAAAGTACGATAAATGCAATCGAAACTATCAAGTTAGCAGTTTAAGTTGCCAAAATTACCAGATTGATCAAGTTCTTGGTAGTAGATAAACCGCCAATCTATAATATAATCCTTGGAACACCTTGGATGGACACGATGAAAGCGATCCCTTCAAGCACCATCAATGTGTGAAGATTATGACAAGCGAAGGAGTTTACACGCTTCGAGGAGATCAAAAGATGTCTCGGACATGTTTGATCGCCGAGTTAAAGTTACAAAACAAGGCCTCCATGATCACGGTGACCGTGAAAAGCAAAGCATTGACTGAACCTCCCATTCCAGAAGAACCAGACCAATCTAGCGTCGAACTCGTCAATATCGACCTAACAAACCCTTCTAAATGCGTCAGCATTGGGGTCAACTTTAGTAAGTCGATCCGAGACAAGTCGATCCAACTTCTTGAATAAAACGTAATAATATTCACATTTACAACCAAAGATATACCTGGAATCAATATGAAGATTGCAAGCCACAGATTGCCATTGATCTGACTTACAAGCCCATCAAGCAGAAACGAAGAAAGCTAGAGCTAGAAAGAACAAAGGCTCTGATCGACGAGGTCAAAAAGCTAACCGAAGTCAGATCAATCATCAATGTCCAATATCCAGAATGGCTAGCTAACCCGATAGTCGTTCCCAAGAAAAACAGAAAGTGGCGAGTATGTGTGGACTTCATTGACCTCAACAAAGCTTGTCAAAAGGATAGTTTCCTACTGCTAAATATCGACAGAATTGTCAAGGCAACTGCTGGAAACAAACTCCTTTCATTTATGGAATCTTTCTCGAGATATAATCAAATTCGGATGCACCCCGACGATATGGACAAAACTTTGTTTATCACAGAACGAGGAAATTACTGCTATAAATTAATGTCATTCGGTTTGAAGAATGCTGGAGTGACTTACCAACGATTGATCAACAAGATGTTTGCTGATCAACTCGGAAAAATATTGAGGTTTACATAGACGACATGATGGTCAAGTCACTGAAAGCAAAAGATCACGTCAAACATCTAGCACGTTATTTTCAAACCTTGAATGAGTATTAGATGAAGCTCAATCCGAAGAAGTGCACATTTGGAGTAACTTTGGGAGAATTTCTCGGTTACATAGTCACTCAAAGGGGAATCAAAGCAAATGCAAAACTGATTAAGGCAATCCAAGAGCTACCTTTTCCAAAGAACAAAAGAGAAGTTCAAAGGCTAACTGGCCGAATAGCCGCCCTAAATCGGTTCATCTCACGTTCGACTGGATAAGTATCTTCCGTTCTACAACTTATTGCAAAGAAATAAAGAGTTCAAGTGGGATAAGAAGTGCGAGAATGCCTTTTCCGAGTTAAACGAGTATCTTTCGACTCCGCTAATTCTTGTGAAACTTCAAGACGGCGAGCCACTATACTTATACATTGTAGTATCAACATCAACAGTGAACAACATGCTGGTTCGAGATGACAAAAGAACTCAGCACCCAATTTTCTACACAAGCAACTCTTTGGACAGGGCCAAAACCAGATACCCAACTACGGAGAAACTTGCGTTAGCAGTAGTGATCTGGGAAAGAAAGTTACAACTTTACTTCCAGTCTCATATTATCATTGTGTTGACCAATCACCCGCTACGAACGATACTACATAGTCTAAACCAGTCTCGAAGATTGACCAAGTGGGCCATCGAATTAAGTGAATATGACATCGAGTTTAAGAAAAAACGAGTGCAAAGTCTCAAGTACTGGCTACCTTTCTAATTGAACTGGCCCCCGACTTCGAACCTTTAGATTCAGATAAAATTCTTCGAACTTGGAAGATTTACGTTGACGGATCATCATCACAACACGGATCGGGAATTAGAATCCGACTCAAGAGCCTAATAGGAGAAATCTTGGAGTAATCATTCTGAATAGCGTTTCCAGCATCCAACAACGAAGTGAAATACAAAGCATTGATCATAGGGATGAGACTGGCCAAAGAGATCGGAGCAACCCAAGTAGAATGTTATTGCAATTTTCAACTAGTAGTCAACCAAGTAAATAGAGGCTATGATCAAAAAACGATCAGATAGATGCATACCTCAAAGACGTCAAGGGGTTGACAAAGGATCTAAAATTCAAAGTAAACAAGATTTCCCGATCTGAGAACACTTCAGCTAACGTCTTAGCAGCTCTCGCATCAACAATAGATCACATTCAAAGGTGGATAATACTAGTTGAAAGTATAAACCAACCGAGTATAAGCTTACCGAAAAGAGATGTTGAACTCGTTTTGGTAAATACTGATACTCTAGATGACTCTAACATAGAGATGACAGATATTGAATAATCCAACAAACAGAAGATCGATTAGGGAGATGAGATCCTTGCATACATTACTGATGGAGAAATGCCAGAGGACAGATGGGCAGCTCACCGACTCAAGGCCAAGTGCGCTTTCTATGCCCAAGTTGATGGAAAGTTGTATCGACGGAGTACAAACGGAATCCTCCTTACTTGCATCCATGGTGACGAGATACACGAAATCATTAAAAAGACACATGATGGCGATGGTGGAAATCGAAACAGTGGAAGATCACTCGTACACAAAATCCGAACTCTCTGGTATTATTGGCTGACAATGGCGAAGGATTGTGCAAAATACACAGCCAAGTGCGACAAATGTCAACGACACGGGCATATCATCCACGCCCCAAATGAAAAGCTAACTTCAGCAGTCATACAATATCCGTTTATGAGGTGGGCAATGGACATAGTCAGACCGTTGCCATCATCTCGGCAAAAACACTTCATGTTTGTCATGACAGATTACTTCTCAAAGTGAGTCAAAGCAGAGGCTTATTCACACATCAAAGACAGAGACGTAGTCAAGTTCATGTGGAAAAACATAATCTGCCGACATGGGCTACCTTACGAGATTTTAACAAACAATGGATCTCAATTCATATCAGCAAAATTCACTAACTTTTATTCCAGATGGAACATCCGAGTGAAATCTACTCCTCGAAACCCACAAGGAAACGGACAAGCCGAGGCAACGAACAAGTAGATCATAGATGGTATAAAGAAAAGGCTTGCAAAAAATAAAGGAAATTAAGCTTATGAGTTGGATGGTGTATTATGGTCCTATCGGATAACACCGAGACGCTCAACCGGATGAACTCTTTTCTCTCTTTCTCATGGGATGGAAGCAATGGCCCCAGCACAAGTAATGGTACCCACTTTGCAACGAGAACGCTTCTTTGAAGATGAAATTTCAAACAAAGAAGCAATGGAAACCAACATCAACGACTTGGAGGAAGAACGCAATGAAGCACTTCTTCGAGTACAGAACTATCAACAGTAAGCTGCAAAGTACTACAATAAGAAATTTCGTGGAAGACACTTTGCAGTAGGAGATCTAGTACTCCGGAAAGTGTTTGAAAACACGGTTGAACTTAATGCAGGTAAACTCGGCGCCAACTGGGAAGGGCCATATATCATCTGCGAAATCGTAAAACCATGAGTCTACACGATCGCGACTATGGAAGGAGAGATGGTTCCGTGAAGTTGGAACTCCATCAACTTGAAGCGATATTACTATTAAAGATACGCTAACTCAGACACTCCCATCCGGGTTAGCGCGGAACCTCTTGTGCTGCAGCATAATGCTGTTCAAAAAGGTGATGAACTACAAAGACTTTGAAAAAGAAGAGTTAGAAGGTTTAAAGAGGATATAACGATGGAACTGAACTCGAAAAAAGAACTCACCCGGAATAGCAAATAAGCAGCCTCTTCGTATTCCTCCCGATTCTCCATTTGATTCGGAGAAAGGAGACACTCTAATGATGTTCTGATCTAATGCATCAGATCAGCACACTCTGTCCGAAACTCCAAGATCGATCTTGGATCAGAATGGTTGTGGGTAAAGTGAAAGTCGGGGACACCCTTTCCTCTTCCTCGAAAAACACCAGAAGAATTACCTCGAGTAATGACTCCAAGAGCAACGACTCCAAGAGAAGCAACCCTAGGTGGGTCAGCCCTTGGTCTTTTCGCAGGTCGCGAAGTTCCACGACCAAAACTTGAAGGAACTTCAACAATGTTTCGAGTCGTTGCGGAAGAAGATCGGGTAATTCTAGAAGATCCCCCAGAAGGACGAGTCTCCATTCCATCAAGAACAACGTTCATGCCCTCTTCAACGTTAGGAAGTTCAAAATCATCGAGACTCATTTTCCATTTGAGAGAAGTGATTGAAGTATACCAGAAAACTTTTGAAAGTCGGAAGAAAACTATGAAAAAAGAAATAAAAATGAAGTCGAAAAGATTAATCGCAAAGATGAAGTGAATGGTAAAAGAAGGATGGCGCGGTATTTATAGGAATTTAACAGAAATCGAAGCGACACCAAACAGTAATAATTACTTAACCCGCACAAATCGAGGAAACCGCCTTAGTAACCCTATCACGAAATGACACGTGCACCAAAGATTCTAGAAGTGGAGCAACTTCCCGACTCGGAAACTCGGCAATAATTTTTCAAGTCTGGGGGGGAGAATTGTTGGAGGTGGATCCGAGATCCTACTTTGGTCCATGGGAAACAATTGGCAAAATTCTAAGTATTGAACTCGGCAAGTATACCGAAGTCTCAACTCGGAAGAATTCCTTCTCGGAAACACGCTGAAGCGTGAAGGAAATCGGGCGACACGTCAGCAAATAAAGAAATGGAAAATTTCCTATCTGACATGGAAAATTTCCAAAAATCTGGCAAAGATCTTCTAGATACGATCTTATCTAGATTTTGTATATTTTCCTTCATTCAATCTACTTTGTAACCGTCTCTATGGTCTATAAATAGAGGAACAGATCCTTCAAAAAAGGGATCCGCTTTTTGGCATCACACATTGAGCAATAAAACTGTACTCGGCAATCATCCTCTTCTTCGCAATACACTTTTTTTCTTCAAAGCTCTCAAAAATCTTTGCCCAATCTTCCCTCTTTTAAATCAGAATCTCAGATTTAGTTCTTTGTGCTAAATTCGGTTCGAACAATCACCTTGAGCATAACAAAATTGGTGTTTTAATTAATACTAATCACTAGAGAATATATTTGCTTGATTTCATTAAATACTCTAATCTGCCATTAGCTCTAGTGGCAAACATCTCCCATTATCACCTCAAGTTCATGAGTTTGAACAACATTTTTTAAAAAAATTTGAACCAAAATGATGTCGTTTCGTTTGTTTTCCTTAACCAAATCAGACAAAGTAAAACGACATCGTAACGGGCAAGTCAATGTGACTTAGTAAAATAAATGGCACGTCAAAAATAATTCAAAGTTTATTTCGTCAGTGAAGAAGTTTGTGCTTTTATTTGGTAATTCCTAAAATTTAAGGATTTTTTTTTTGGCAGATTTTCCTTTAATTTTACCAATCTTTTCCTCAGATTTTATTTCTTCTTCACCCTCACACGAGCCCACAAAAAACGACGACGTTTTATTTCAATACCAGTCCGACGCTTTTGGACCTTCCTTCCTTCTTCCCTTCCTTTCTTCTTCTCTCTTCTTTAACCGATATCGATTTCCCACAATGCCTTAAAGGGTTTTGATTCTCTCTTCCCCAAAAAAGGTCATATTAAATTTAGATTACAAAAAAACCCTAATTTTAATCTCTCATTCTCTTTGATCTCTTGATGGGTTCCTCCTCCGATATTGTCCCTGCCCGATCCACACTTGACCACCACTCTCCCGCCGACGATGTCACTCCGAATACAGATACCAAAATTCCCACGGAGGAGCCTTCAACGCTTAGGAGAACGCGTCCTTCACGGGCCTGTACTGTTAGGGCACAGCAGCGCCTGCAGGAACTACAAGCGGCGGAGAGAAAGCTTAAGCCGCCTAAGAAGGAGTATAAACGGGAGCATCGACGGAGAGAAGAGGTGGAGGAAGATGAAGATGGTGACGATCAGGAGGAAAACGAGGACGGAGATGATGAGAATCCGCAGCAATGCGTTGCAGGAGGAAGTTCCGGTAAAACCGTTACTTCTCTTGTTCCTCCACTGGAAGCTTCACAGATGCCGCGATGGAATCTTCGTTCCATGTGGGAACTTGCTTCCGTACTCAATTTCTTGCATGTGAGCTCTCTGTTTTCTTCAATTCTGTGATAACTTTTTGCTTCTTCTTCTTCTGGTTCTTAGCGGCCAATGAGTTAACTCCCAAGTTCGTTTTTTTTTCTTTTCCTTTCTTCTGGATGGTGAAGGTATTTAGACCGCTTTTGAAGATCAACGCGGAGTTTTCAGCAGAGGAGTTTGAAACGGCCCTGCTTACTCCAAATGATACTTTAAGTGATATTCATATTCCTCTGCTAAAGGTTGGTGCTTTTCTCATCCATTGTTATCTTCTCTTTTAGTGTACAACTCGTGTCTGAATGACCGTTTCCTAATACTTGTTGGTTGCTTGGGTTTCTATTACCTTCAATGTACTATGATGTTCACTGCAATCCTAGGTGCTATGGTCTGTGAGTGATAGAAGGAACCTCTTAAAGATGCATTATAACTTATATCTGAATGCAATATATTTGCAGAGTGAAATGTTATCTCTAGTCAGATGAGATTTCAGCTTCTCTTTGAAACTGTGCTTCATAGCTGCTTGGGATGTATCTCTTTCTGCACATTAAGTAAATGCTCGGAAAAGACTTAAATTTTGGTAAAGCACGTCTGTATTGAGCCTTTGTTAGACTACAACCAACTTGTTCAAAAGTATCATGAACGTACTGAGTTTTTCTTAGTTCGGATTTTAGGGACTCTTTGTTCAGATCAATTTGGTTGAGCAGCTAATTGACCAACAAATAACATCAATGTTGTTGGCCAGCTTCCTTGTAGGCACCTTATATGATCGTACTTCCCAGTACAGTTCACTAATTTCTTTGTAACGCATTCTTGAGTCATTTTAGAGTTCCCTGATTGTTGTCATTGATCGGTTATGACATCATTCTTTTCTTCATTTTTTTGTGTAGCTATATAGGTGTATAGTTATTAATGCCTTTTCCCTCTAAAGTGCTGCCATTTCTTTTTGGTTATCGTGGATGCTAATCATTATTTGGATTTAAATATATCCTTCACTACTATGAAATTTCCAAATTTCTTTAAATGTCTATCTCCATGATACATCACTATTTTCTTTTCGATTTGCAGGCCATTCCTCCTGTAACTCGAATGGCCCTTACACGTGATACTTGGGTCACTGTCTTGTGCAGAAAGATAAGAGATTGCTGGCATTGGGTAATGATTGTTCAATTGATTTGATCTGATATGTGAAGTACTTTTTGTATTAGATCATGTTCTGACATGAGCTTCGCCTTCTCACTCAGGTCGCAGAAGGGGACCTTCCTCTTGTTGCCTCTCAAGGGTAAATTGTTATGATTTTCTGAATCTCATGATAATTGATTACAAAAGTGTTTATGAGCTTCTCGTCTTAATCTTGTAGGCGAGAGATTGAAGTGTACAAAACTCTTGATCCAGCTATTCGTGTGGTGATATTGAAAGCTTTATGTGATATACGTGTTGAGGTATTCTGGCTTCTGTTTTATGATTTATTTTCCAAATTTTGATGATGATTAATTTACAATGTCCGTTATAAAGCTCTGTGGAGCTTGCTGATGCCATACTAATGATTAATCAAAAACAAAAATCATATTAAACTTACAGTTGTCATGGGTTTTGTGAATTTCTACAGCAAGAGGATATCAGGAGCTACATTGACACATCTCTTAAATCTGGTGTTCATCTGTCAGTTTTTCGCAAAGATCGCGTAGGGGGTGATTCACATGGAGTTAATTTTTGGTATGGGGAAAATGAAAAGACCTAAAAAGGACTCCCTTGTTAGCATAGTTCTGATAGCACCTGTTTATATCTTATGTTAGGTATGAGGATGATCCCTTAATAGGTCACCGTTTATATCGGGAAATAAGGAAAGCAGAGGTGGTGAAGGTCAAAACAAAGGGTTCCAAGATTCTTCCTAACATAACATACCAATGGGAAACTGTTGCCACAAATTTTGATGAATTCCAAGATGTTTCTGTAAGTCTACTACGATCAATACTTTTTAACTGCCAGATATATGGCGTAGGATACTTTTATATGACTGTCTGTTTAGTGAGTCTGTAATATATACTCATGATGAAAATTGGTAGCTGTGTCTTGTTCTGATGTATATTGTGATGGTCAGACAACATGCATTTAATCATGTACTCGAATATTAATCTTCTTAGTGGTGGAATTCTATAGATGACAAACATGGGGCTCCTATGCGTTGAAAAAATGTATGTGGAGAATTAGTTATTTTCAGAAGATAAATGTTATTTCCTTCCCAAATATTGCTATCTTTGATCTCTTTCATGACTGTTAGTGAATCAAACTAAATGAGCTATCTCTGAATAGTGTGCTTTTTAATATGCATGGTTTGCACATTTGTATATAAAGTAGATGTGTTATATGAAACCAGATCAAGTTTTTACTGAAGTGATCTGCTAGGTGAATTTATTTAAGTGTAGGTGTGTTATGGATGTTCAATGAGTCTTTGGTATGTTGTGTGTTAGTAAATCCAGTTTCAATTTCTTGGGGGATGTCCTCTATGGGGCAATCTTGTTGCAACTTTACACTCTAATTTGTTTCAGTGCTAAGTATCTTCTTTCGTAGAGCAGAAATCCTATGATATTCTGTCAAAACTTGTGTTTCAGACTGAACTTCTTTTCTTTTGACTTTCAATTGATGCTTGCTTCTGCAGAGGACTAAACTATTGTAATCGACAATAGGTATAAGTTCAATGTCTTTACTGCTTATTGAGATGCTGTCTTCCTTCATATTGTAGGAAAAACTACTTCAAAGCAATAGTAGAATTGAAGTTTCTCTGGGGAAGAAGTTAATGAAAGATATGCTTCCTGAGATAGAAAAAGAACACAAGGTTCCAATCTGCTCTACGCTTTCCTTTATCTGTTTCTGATTTCTATATGGTTAGAACAAAATAAAACTCAATTACTAAGCATGTAATCATGGCTGGAAAATTCTTATCATCTGCATCCTTTCATAATCGAATATTATTTTCTGTTGTCAGAGGAAAGAAAAATTGTTGAAAAAGCAACACAGACAGGCTCTTCTCCTTGATAACTATTTAGTTGTTGATGGTCTTGCTGCTGGACGCTCTCTCCGTGATCGGAAGCCAGTTAGATACACTTTTGGTAAGGTTATGACCTTGGTAGAAATTCAGGCCCCGTGATTTCTCTTTCTATATTTGCATATCTTTTCCTAATTAAAATTCTAGCTTGATCTCTACTGTGCTGAAGGAGTTTGACTGATATCCAATATTCTTGCAGATGATTATGATAGATCCATAAATGAAGCAATCAAGATAACAAAGTATGTCTAAATGTCCCTTGCATTGAATTATCTCTGCTGTTGGTCTCCTCCAACATTTTTATTTGGGACTATTATGTATCGTCTCTTACATTCTGTTTGTGTTTGCAAATTCTATCTCAGGAAGAAACATCCATCACCAGAACCTCCTCTGCACAGAAGAGAATCTGCCAGATTGGACGCTTTGGCAAATGGCAGATCGACAAGTTCTACTCACCCTACCGAGCCTGTGAACGATACAGCATCTGCGAGATCTTCTGATTTTGCTGATTGTGATGATTTCGATGAGCAGAGAGATGAATCCTTGGACAGAAGGCAAGACACAGTGTATTTCTCTTCTCTCCGTGAATTTCTTCTCCAGAACTTTGCAAAACTCTTGGTTGAACTAATGAATGTAATGTCATTACAGTAACAGGCGCAGACAACGGCCTCAACGGTATTCCGCTACGGACTTCGTTGAAACTGTTTCAGACAATGAGGTAATATTTGAAAGCGACGATGACATTGTTGGAGAAGCCGTTTACGATGAAGAATATCTGAGGAAGCGTAAAGAGAAGAAATTCTCTAGTGGTTCTGAGGGAGATGAAGAGTACAAATGGGACGAGGAAAATGCCGAGTATGAGGAAGAAGAAGAGGAAGAAGAAGATTCTCTGAGTGCAAGCGAAGAAGATAGTGATGAACCCCAGCGGTTTAAGAAAATACCACGTAGAGAAACTAAGTTAAGATCAAGGTCAAATGATTTCCGGCCAGGCCTGAGACGTAGTAAAAGAGCCACAAGAATCGATTACCAACAATATGAGCTCTCAGAATCAGACAAAGAAGCCACAGGGTTGCCGAAACGTAAGCGATTGGTTGAGCCATATGAACATTCAGATGATACAGGGAATGGGGATTTCACTATGGGAAGTCAGGACTCTGAAGAATATGCAAATAACCCAGAAACAAAATCTGGTGAAGAAGTAGAAAAAGTGCCGATAGAGGTCAATGACAACGCAGAAACAACAGATGGTAAAGAGGATAGTCGACTTAACAAACCAAACGGCACAACAGACCAAGAAGAAGCTGAGGGTGTAATAGGCAAAAGGCGTTACCTTGACTTAAATGAGCTTGCCCCTGTATCTGGTTTTGATGATGGTCCAAGTACAGTATTGAAGGATGATGATAAGACAGATAATTCATAAGCAAGACGAAGAGAACCCTCTTTGCTGTCTTAGAGCTCCCTCTGGTCAATCAATCACCATTGTATAATAAGCAAGATTTTCACGAGTTATTTCTGGCAAAACCCCTTGCAGAGAAAAGTAAAACGGTAAGAGACATCATTGGCTTTCTCTTCATTGAAGCATATCTGCCTTGTTTTTAAGATATTCAGGCAAATTCGGCTGATAAGTGAAGAGAAGGATATTGTGGAGGCCGGAGAGGTATGTGTAGATTAGGTTAGTCATTTTTTTCTTACCATAATGAAGAGGGTGAACCAGATGTTTCTAAGAGCTGTTTTACTGTTTTATGGAATTATTATTAGTGTACAAGTAACTCTCTCTAACGTTTGTATTAGCCTTAAGAACACGTTCAAGTCTCGTAGATTTTGGTAAAATGACGCTGCTTTGAGACTTACTTAATTTGGTTGTTCTATAAAGGCTCTAAAATCTACTGCTTTTGCGTTATCCCATGTTTGTGAGCCTTAAAGCCCATGTAAGTACCATCGATTTCATCACATGCATGTTGGATAATATAAAAATAAATCCTTCATTGTCTCGCTAAAACTAAATTTTAAAATAACTACACTATTAAGAAAGACACTTGTATATTTTAGTCACCAATAGAAGGATTATTTGCTTCGAGAAATCAATAAAATTATAGTATTCTTTACCGAAGAAATTAACAATATCTCTTAACTTCAAAATTCAATATGCTCCTTTATTAGGAAAATATTAGATAAGTACCCGTGCTAAGCCGGCACATTTTTTCTTTAAATTTTTTATGTAAACAATGTGACAATAAAATTCCAACGAGAGACATGAACATATAATTATATGTCTTATTTTAAAATTTTCTCTTTTGTTAAACCTTAATGTATTATATTTAATTTTTACTTTCAACTTTATATTTATTTAAGCTCTATCGTTTCATTTGTTGAAATTAATTCGTTATATTATCGTATTACAATTACCAAAAGAAAAATGTTTGTCGTATTACTTATGTCTCAAGGAATTCAAAACTTGCTGTACTACAGGTCAAATAGATTAAGTTTCAATCCTTTTCCCCAAAAATTCAATAGATGAACATTTTAGTTGTGAGCTAGAAATAATAGTAACAAGTAGGGTTATCAAAATCCTCTTAGAAAAACAACGATATTATAATCCTTTAAGAAAAACTTGAGTTGGTTCGGATCTGCAATTTCGGCCTCTGAACATTCTTTATAATCAAAATCGGAAAGCATATATTATTACTTTTAAACGTAGTATTTTTGTTTCCCTGTGTTTATTTATATATTTTAAGTGGGTTAGAATACTGTATTTTGTTCATATATAGCAGCAGTAATTCCATAACAACATATAACGAAGCTTAATGTATTATGAAGTTATTATGTCATTTTAACTCATTTGCCATCAAATCGTTAGATTTATAAATGCTCCACTATCTCATAAACTCCCTATAGCTTAAAAACTTAACAACAATGAACAAACTGGCAGTGGCAACACAATGTCAAGAGAATGTTAATGGTTTTAATTTATTTTGTTCGCTAAAAGGTATACCCCTACTCTCCCTTAAACCAATCGAGATTTTTTGCTTCAAACTTATATTTACACAGTAACGGCCATGCATGGAGCATCGTCCAGAGGTTTAGTAGCACGGTTAGCAGCAGCCCCACTACCACGTCTTACACGTCCGTAATTGCCAATTGTCTTCGGGAACCCGCCACCATCAAACATTTGCTTGGTTTTCATATCCTATATTTTTTTCTCTGTTATTATCATATCTATTGTCATTTTGACCATAGCCTAACCACCTGCAAATTCACAACGTTTTTCTACCAAAACATCTAAGAAATGAAAGAATGAGCATTACTTTCTTATTCACATATTAGTTTTGTACAAGTGATTACCATAAGTGGTAGAACATCTAGTTTTATGGACTTGCACATACTCCTAAATTCATAAGCATCAGACTATTCTTCCTCTTTCTCAAAGAAGATTGCTCTATCTCACCCTCTACAACAAACACCGCACAGTATGAAACAATTTCAAAATTCAATATTTAACTTCTATAATGTGTTCCACGCAATAACATTGACTTTACATAAGTTCCATATAGATGCTAAATTTATCAAGTATCAGAATGTTTATAGCTACATTAGCGATTCCTCAGAAAAAAAAATCTAATAATCCTTGAGTGAAAGAAATAAACTCACCAAACCCTTTTTTGTTCCTCTTCATCGCATTCATAAGAAATTTGTCAGTAGACAAATTCTCGTCACTAATGTAGTATTCAACCTGAAACAAGTATAAGTGAAGAAGAACAAATTAGGTTCAAAAATAACCTTAAAGCTTAAACCTTTTTTCCTGATAACATAACAATATACCCAAAATTGAATTGCATTGATCACCAGAACCTAAAACCAGTCGAAATTAATACAAAAGAAACTCTTACATCAAACACTGAACAAAAACCTCCAGCCTAACTTTCCCTTTTGCCTTTCTGAGTCTCTCTCGTCCTCTTACCTCTCAGCCGACGCGTCTTCTATTTTTCCTAAACCCTCAGATATTCGTGTTTTTGTTTTAGAATCTCTTCATCTGTTGCACGAGGCGTCTTTCTTTTTTGATGAGTTGTACTTTTAGGGATTAAAATATTGAAGACTTGTTTTAATGGCTTAACAGTGTTTAGAGAAACAACCGAGCTTTTATATAATTTGAAAGAGAAAACAAGTATAATGGGTTGAGCCAACCAAAGAAATGAGGAAAAATAAAGAAAAGGGAAATAATAATTATGTAATAAAGAATCATGAATATGTAATTTAAAAAAAGACGAAAACCTATTCATGCCTTTCTTGCCGGACACGCTTCTTATACCTCCAAACTCATTCCGCCTAATCCCTTCCTTATTCACAACACTCCCTTTGTATTATTACATGCCTCCTTCTTCGTCTTTGTAAGCAAAACCCTTTATTATATATCTCTAATACTATTAAATTGTCTAATAATTTTGTTTTTTTTATAGGAAAATGGTGAGATCGTGTTCTTCAAAATCAAAGAATTCTTGGACACACGAAGAAGACACCACCCATAAGTTTGTATTTGCGTCTGCTTCCAAAAACGGATCTGCAACTCCTAAGAAAACAGGTTATAAAAGCATTGTAAAACATTCTCCTCTTTCTGTTTAGTTATTTGATGTCGAATATATCTGTTCTGGACATCTTTAGGACTTAGGAGACACGGAAAGAGTTGCAGAGTGAGAAAGACTGATCATTCAGGAAATAAGCTTGAAAGCTTCACTTCTGAAGAAGAAGATCTGATCATCAAGATGCATGCAGCAATGGGAAGCAGGTTTGTGTATTTATATATATATGTGATGAATTTCTCGAAAATGTCTTTAGATTCCTGATGATTTTGTTTATTTGGATTTAGATGGCAACTTATTGCACAACATTTACCTGGAAAGACAGAAGAAGAAGTGAAAATGTTTTGGAACACAAAACTAAAGAAGAAACTGTCTGAAATGGGGATTGATCATGTCACTCACCGTCCCTTTTCTCACGTACTTGCTGAATACGGCAACATCAATGGTGGTGGAACCCTAAACTCGAATCCCTTGAACCAAGCCGGATCTCTTGGACGTAACCAAGATACTCATCAACAACAACAACCTGATGATTCGGGAGATCTCATGTTTCATTTACAAGCAATCAAGCTTATGACCGAGTCTACATTTATGTATGCCTCTTCGTCTTCTTCTAATTCTTCTCCTCCGTTGTTCTCTTCAACTTGCTCTACCATTGCTCAGGAGACTTCTGAGGCTAACTTCACTTGGTCTGACTTTCTCCTTGACCAAGAAACCTTCCATGAAAACCAACACAATCATCCAACTCAAGACTTGGACAGCTTGTTCCAGAATGACCTCTCTGATGTAGCAGCAGCTACAGTGGCTAATACATCAACTGTACCTTCTCAGATCGAAGACGAATCTTCGAGCAATGGGTTTGTCGAGTCAATTTTATCTAAAGAACAAGAGTTGTTCTTGGGATTCCCTAGCTATCTCGAACAGCCTTTCCATTTCTAGTTTCTCTCTCTCAATTACTAAATAAAGAGAAAGAGTTGCTTCTTATAAATTTAATACAAAAAATTTCATAAACTTCTCTCAGAACTTTAGAGAGCAGAGTATTGTTATTGGAAACAATCACAAATTACCCAGATCATTGAAAGTCAACTTCAGTTGAAAGTCAATTTCAGTTTCATTTACTTCTCGCAATTTTAGTTTAAATAGAAAGAGATCAATCTTATTAAAGTTTTGTTTCAAATTGTCATACAGATTATTACAGAAAGTGTACAAGATAATTTGCCACAAATCCTATTGCGAAATATAAATTCAGATAGATTAATAGAAAGGAAGATATTCAACCAGCAAATTTGGACTTGAGATTGTGCACAGTTGCGTCATCAGTCATAAACGTTTTAGTCAAAACAGTGTTTGGAATTTCAGGTTTGGAGCCAAAGAGAGTATTTGGCAAAAGAACAACTCCAGGAAGCTGACTATTGAAGGCAGTAATCAAGCGAGCTTTCACTTCACCAACGTTCCATTGGAAATGAACTAATCCTCTAGGGATAACGAACATCTCTCCGGCCTTCACTACCTTGGAGAAAAGAGTGTTGTTGGTACTCAAGAACCCTACAAATACCGAGCCTTCGATCACAATTCCTGCTTCGCTTGCACGTGGGTGCAAGTGAGGAGGATTTACACCGCCTGGAGCTAATTCAACGTTGTTCATCGCAATTCCTAAGGTGTTTAGAGCCGGAAAGGTCAGGACGTTGGCTGGAGAAACGGCTACACCCTTAGGATTTGCGGTGTTTAAGGGACCAACTAAGCCGGAAAAGAAGAAGTCAGAAGGAGAGACGCCTGACTTGCAAGGGAAGCCATTGATGGAAGGAGAAGCAGTGAGATCTCCAACGCAAAAGTCTTGTAAAGGATCAGAATCAGATGAAAGAGATGGGATCACAATGAGACATAACGTTACAAGGAAATATCTGAAAAGAGAATAAGAGATTTGAGAAGTAGTCATAGCTAATGAAATGAGAATGATGGAAACAGAGCAACCTCTGTTTGGTAATATATAGTGATTATACTGGTCTTTGGCAAAATGTCTTTTGACTTATTCTTGTTTTTAGTCTCGAAAACAATTATTTGGATATTAGTTGAGATACATAATTTTTTATCACTATTTAATAAAATCAAAATCTTTCCTTATTGTCAATGATTCAAGTTGGAAACTCTGTTTTCTAAAGCTTTTTGATGATTTTATGGTAAGAAGCAATCTGCAGAACATTTCAAAGTTAATGGCTAAACAGTCTCTGTCTTATTTCAGCAAAGATGAATTTTTACTTATTTTTCATAAGACACGTAATGACTTCAAGACTTTAGCTAATGTCTTTTGAGAAAATTGAAAAGTTTAGAGAATTGTAGAATTTGTTTAGTATTTATTTGAGAATCATTGGTCGATAATGCACAAATTTTCTAGAATGATCTTAATGGGTAAGAATCTAAGTAAATATGTTTGATAACTTTTGGCTGAGTCAAGAGTCTTTGGGTTTGTTAAAGTGGTGTTTTCATAAACTATATATTAATAAGGAAAAATAATTACTTGGCGTCAGGGTTTATGTTTCAGCGAATCATCAATGAAATATTCAACCAAATTCTCAGGAGACTGTTGAACTTTGAAGTTAAGAGACAAGGCAGGACAAAAAGCTTTGCTTTGTTCTGTGATAAAAACAAAATTTCCAGTATCAGTTACATACAGATCTGATACAAAGATGTTGTTTTTGATTTGTTCTGATGATAGAACAAGTAAAACATTCATGATTGTGATGGCATTTCGATAAAACTACGAAGCATATGCAGATTCTGAGATATCTGTAATAGAATTGCTTCTCCTTCACTAACATCGAACACATCTGAAATTTGCTGCAACAATTCACCTTTTGATTCAATTGCATTTAGTCTCTCTGTAATCTCTGTAATCTCCTTCACTAATACAGTTTTTTGGCTTTCATCCTCTGTAAAGCCAAAAAAAGATTGAGACAGTTTTTAAAAATTGATTCAACTTCAAGATTCATAAAGTAACATACAACCGATGAATAGGCTTACGATTTTCGTCTTCTATGATCACACCATTGTTGGCTTTAGATTCCTCTTCTGAATCTTTCATTAGTTCCAAAGTTTCTTCATGATTTAAAGAACAAACAGGCAAATCTGAGACCGGTTTAGTTTCATTGTCTTTTTCATAATGAAACTCTTCTGTTTCTCTTCCTTGATCGTCGTCTTCTTCACTCAATAGTCCATATCTTAATCTATAAGCTTGAATTTCAGCTTCAAGTTCTTTCATTTCTTCTTCTCTCTTAACCAACAAACCATTCATAGACTGCAAAGCTTCTTGATCATATTCCGCTTGTTCATCCATCATTCTCTGATACTGCAATGCCTCCATTTGAACTGCAGCTTTCTCGGCTTGAAGTCTCGTGATCATAGCCATGGCATTGTTTGCTGCTACAGCTGAAGCACTCCTCTCTTCATCTAACTCCATATACAAATCAATCAATGACTTACGATCCAATCTAACCTGTCTCTTTAGATGATTAAGTATCGAATCTCCATCCAATGCTTCGCTCTCCAAACCATTCTGATCAATCAGAGATTTCTTCATAGATCGAACAGACCATCTTGGACTATTTTGAGCTGAATCAGAAAGCGGAATCCCGAAGAATCTATTACCTCCTTTGACAAAACTCGGAGTTCTGTCATCGATTGAATCCACCATTGCCCCCTTGGTGTTAACAAAATCGTCATCCTCTGGCAATTCCGTGCATTTGATGTGAGACAAATCCAAAGTTCTTTGATTGAATGAAATTCTAGGAGAAGGACTCGGAGCAAAGAAGGATTGATTATTGCTCTTTGTTTTCTCAGATTTTACCTTTAGTAACTCTCCGCAACAAAAACAACGTTGCTGTTGCTGAAACCTGTCGTTGCTATTGTTAGTTCTGTAATCAGTCTGGCAAAAGTTATCATCTTTCTTAGAACCCGCAACTGGAAAGGCCAATTGACGTTCATCGTCAATAAGAAGCTCAAGATCCTTATGTAAGATTCCAATCAGAGATTTGTAAGTGTCAACATCTGATTCTTTCTCTGTTGCAAAGGAGAGAAGACATCCTTCACACATCCGTTTGATCTCAGAGAGTTTCTTGTGAGCATGACAGTAAGCCAGAGAAGAGACATTCTTCTTGTGAGAATCGCAGATTGAGTCGTTGAAATAAAAATCAGGGTTTACTCTTAAAAGAACATGGTCCAGTCTAGTGCACAGGAGACAAGGGATTTTGAGGTCGAAGAATTTAGCAATTTGGTTAGAAAAGAAAGCGAGAAATCCATCAATGAAGAGGATGATGATGATGATCCATTCAAGAATTGCGTAGATTAAGAACTTTGGGAATGTCCCAAGGTCTTCTTCTATCAAGTTCTTGAAGGAACGATTCGACATTAGTGATTGCGAAAAACGATCACGAAGATGGAAGCAAATACACACAAATTTTACAAGAAAAGTAAGAAGTTATCTAAAAAAGTTCCATGAAGATTGAAATGGTGACCAAAAGAAAAGAAGAAGAAGAAAAAAAAGAGAGTGATACCTTATTATTTAGTCTTCTATATTTGGATTGAGGAAGATTTGAATTGGGTTAGAAGACAAAAAAATATAACCGGAAATAACGGTTAACCGCAGATAAGGCAAAATTGACAAAATTAGAGCTTATGTTCTGTTGTTTTGGATCACTTAGATCCATTAATGAAGTCTTTATATTTAATTGTTTAATCGATTTATAATATATCCACTAACGTCAAAGTGGCCACACATGAAAATGGCAACATTATCGTGGCTTTAAATATATTTGGACGAACCATACATATACATTTAGCATATTACGAAAGATAAGATATACAAAAGCCTAAAACCCCACGCGCTTGTGACACGCGCTTGTGAGAAGCGACTTTTGAGGCGATTTTACGATTTCTTTTCTGGTGATTTTTGATGGTTTTTCGGGCAATTTTTTCCTCAGGCAGTCGCTGAGCTCTCCTTGTTCCTTCCCCTTTCACTTTAAGCGACTTCGATTTTGCTTTCATTAAGCTTTTTGCTTATTTTTTCTTTTTCTTCCTTCGGCTCTTCTCGTTGTTTTGGTCTTCAAGATTGCTTCTGGTTTCTTCTCATCATGAGAAGCCGATGCATAAGAAGGATTTGGGTTATATCCAACTTCTGAAGAACAAAGAAGAGGCTGATTTTGATAATCCGATTGACATTCTAATTGTTGACAATCAAAATCTCATTGCTGAAAATTCTCTAAGCATAATTGTTAGAATACCAAACACTTTTGCAGTTAAACCTGCTGGTGTTATTGTTGGTCTTCCCAAGATCTGGGATGTTGATGGTAAGGTCCGTGGACGTGGAATCGGTAAGGATAGAGTTCGATTCTTCTTCGACAATGCTCAAGATTTGGATATGGTTCTTTTGAAAGCTCCTTGGTTCATGTCTGGATGAATGCTTACTGGAGAAAAGTGGTCTTCTTCTCCATCTTCGAACTTCCTTTCTAGAATTCCCTTCTGGATTAGAGTTAAAAATATTCCTTTACATTTGCTTACTAAGGAAGTAGCCTCATGTGTTGTATCTTCTCTAGGTGAGGTTGAGAAGATTGAACTTTATGCTCGTAACTCTTCTTCTATTGAGTATGTTCGTGCAAGAGTTTGGATTGCTATTGATAAACCTCTTGTTTTTAAACTTGCAATTCGTTTCAAGAATGGTGATTTTGATATGGTGCTCTCTATAAATCTGGATTATGAGAAACTTCTTAAATGTTGTTTATAGATGTAAACGTTTGAATCATGATCAATTTCGATGTCCTGACTTCTCTATTCCTGATGATTCTTCTGGGTTGACAGAGAAGGAGCAAGGTATTGGAAGAGGAATTTCTGTCTCAAAACCTTCGAGTCGGAATAAAAAGCAAGTGGATGCTAAATCTCGTGGTCGAGGTAGCAGAATTAAATCACAAGTCTTATCTTTTGTTCCTTTGGATGGCTCTGTTCATCCTTCTCAGGCCAATATTTCTAAGGATTCTTCTATTCCTTCATCTTCTACTTTCAAGAGTAAAGGTAAATCTATTGGAAAAACACATAATAAGAAAGCTACGAATATTGTTGGTTGCTCTTCTTCTAATCCTGCTATGATTGTTTCTCAGTCTTCAATGAAAAGATATTTGGAAGATGATCATGATCGAGATTCTAAAAAATTGAGAAGATCTACCACAAAGGTTGATATGTCTCCGCATTTCAGTCTATGTTCTGGTAAAGTAGTATCAGTTTCATCTCCTACTGCAAGTTCTGGTATAATGCTTGGTTTTGTTCTCAGTTCAGGTTTGTGGTTATCCGAAAACCACCATCTTCAATATAAGATCTCTAAGTTGGAAATATCAAGGGATTGGGAATACCCAAATAGTTCGACACCTAGGAGAAATTTCTTGTCATCTTCACCCAAAGGCTATATTCCTTTGTGAAACTAAACAAAAAAGATCTCATATGGAAGGGGTTTGTGATGTTTTAGGTTATCATGATATATGTACAGTTGACCTCATTGGTGTTGGAGGTGGTCTAGCTCTTCTTTGGAAACAGGAGGTTGAAGTCTCAATTCTTGAGGTTTCTTCTAGGCTGATTGATGCAAAATTACAGTGGAAAGGTCAAGATTTCTTCTTAACAGGAGTTTATGGGGATCCAGTTCGAAGTAAACACTCTAAAATTTGGGAAAAACTAATTCGTTTAGTCTTGAATAGATCTGGAACATGGTTGTTGTTAGGTGATTTCAACGAACAAACTAGTAACTCGGAAAAACTAGGTGGTGCTCTTTGTAGTGAATCGTCTTTTTCTGATTTCAGGAATATGCTGCAAGTTTTTAATTCGTCAGAAGTTGATTTTTCAGGCAATGATCTCTCTTGGAATGGGATTTGCAATGATTCTCTAGTTCAATGTAAGCTAGATCGTGTTGTAGCTAATGATCTGTGGCATAAACTTTTACCAAGAGCAATTCTACTTATCTTCCAAGTAACTATTCGATCACAGTCCAATTTTCTCAAATTGGGAAGGAGATAAGGTTTCTCATAAAGGTATGTTCAGGTTTGATGCTAGATGGAGTAAAAAAGAAGGTTTCTCTCAAGTTGTAGCTAATGACTGGATGTCAAGTCAAAATCTCGCAAGGTGTTTTGTCTCAAAAATTCATCAATGCAGGAAAGCTATGTCTCTTTGGAAAAAACACTCTAAATCAAATTCGGAGCTTTTGATTTTAGAATTACGGGACAAAATTTTCAAACTTTCACAAGATCCATTATGCTCACCATCTATTCTTAGAGATTTGAAGAAGCAGTGTACTGTTGCTAATCGAGATGAAGAAACTTTTTGGAGGCACAAAAGCAGAGTAGATTGGTTGAAGGGTGGAGATAAAAATACTAAGTATATTTCACTCAGTTCTTAAGCAAAGTAGAGCAAATAATAAAATTCATTCCATTCTTGATGAATGTTCTAATGAAGTAAAATACAGGAATGAGGAGATTGGACAAATTATTGTTAACTTCTTCTCTGATTTGTCTCAATCTGAAACCCAGATCGGGATTCCCTGTGAACCCGAGGGTTTTTTTTCTCTGGTTTTCCTAGTAAGGTTACTGCTGATCATAATGCTAGACTTTTAAGAGAAGTCTCTGAGGCTGAGGTAAAGTCAGTGGTTTTCAGTTTACACCCCAATAAGTGTCCTGGTCCTGATGTACTTTCAGGTGCCTTCTACAAGTCACAATAGGCTACGGTTGGATCTGATGTCCACAATTTGGTTAAGCATTTCTTTGAGAATGGATCTTTTGATCCTTGGTTAAGTGAAACCAATTTGTGTTTAATCCCAAAAAAGCCACATCCAGTTCGAATGGCGGAATATCGTCCTATCAGTTTATGGAATTTTGCATATAAAATCATTTCAAAGGTTCTTTCCTCCAGATTGAAAGAGATTCTTCCTGATATAATATCTGAAACTCATGCAGCTTTGGTTAAAGGTCGTCTAATTTCGGATAATATTCTTTTAGCTCATGAAGCTCTTCATGCTCTTCGGACGTCTTCAAAAGTCTTGGATAATTTCATAGCCATCAAAACAGACATGATGAAAGCTTTTGATAGGATAGAGTGGAGTTTTGTGGAAAAGATTCTTAGACAATTTGGATTTCCTGATCAATGGATTGAAAGAATTTATTTTGTATTTCATCGCTACAATATAGAGTTTTGGTGAATGGTAAAGCGTATGGAAACATAAAGCCTTCGAGAGGATTAAGACAAGGTGATCCTTTGTCTTCTTTTCTCTTTATTTTGTGCGCTGGAGGTCTTATTAATAGATTAGTTCAAGCAGAATGCAATTTGGAGTTAAGTGGTCTCAGAATTGCACTGTCGGTTCCATCTATCTCTCATCTTCTTTTTGCAGATGATTGCCTTTTTTTCTGCAAAGCTAATATAGATCAAGTCAGAGTTCTTCAAAGCATTCTTGAAGATTATCACAATCTATTCGGACAGAAAGTAAATTTCAATAAATCCAGCATCTTTTTCGGATCTAAAGTTGATATTGTTAGCAGGAAAGAGATTGCTAATCATTTGGGAGTTCAAAATGAGAGTGGTAAAGGCATTTATCTTGGTTTGCTTGAAGTCTTTATAGGTTCAAAGGTTAAAACCCTCAATCATTTGGAGCAGCAAGTTAGTAAGTGACTTAATTCCTGGAAGAATGGGTATTTGTCTCAAGCAGGAAAAGAGACTTTAATCAAATCAGTTGCTCTTGCTCTTCCCATTTTTAAGATCCCCAAGACCATATGTAGAAAACTTGAACGAGATTTTGCTTCCTTTTGGTGGAAGAATCAAGAAACTCAAAAGGGTATTCATTGGCAAAAGTGGGATACACTTTGTACTCCTAAGGAATTGGGTGGTATTGGTTTTCGTTCTTTAGAAGGTTTTAACCTTTCTCTTTTGGGTAAGCAGCTTTGGAGATTTTTGACTACACCTGATTCTTTGGTAACAAGAGTTTATAAAAGCAGGTATTTCCCCTGTTCTAATCTATTGTCAGCGCCTATTGGAAGTAGGCCTTCTTATGCTTGGAGAAGCATAAGAGAAGTTCAAACTCTATTGAAACAAGGAATTCGAAAAGAGATTGGGAATGGTCAACTAACAAATTTTAAGTCAGATTCATGGCTTCACTCGGATCCTCCTAGACCTCCAGTTTCTTTCTCTCATATTGATCAATCAGACTTTGTTTTCACAGATTTTAAATATGTTGATTCTGATCAATGGAAGATAGAAAATTTGGAGAAATTTTTCCTCAGGAAAAACTGCAATTGATTCTTCAATGCAAACCTGGAAAAGTTATGAGCAAGAATAATTCTTGGATCCACAATTTTAATGGCAATTACTCTGTCAATTTTGCACATATGATTTGGTTTTCTAGGCTTAAGAACAGGAATCGTTTCATCTGCTCTGAACCTACCCTAAAGCCTCTTTTTTCTAAACTTTGGAAAGTTGAAGCTCCTCCAAAGATCAGAAATTTTATATGGCGCTGTCTTTCTAATAACTTGGCGGTTGGATCAAATCTCCTAAAGAAGAAATCAGCTGCTAATAATACTTGCTCTATTTGTGGAGATCGATCTGAAGATGTTAATCATCTACTTTTTCAATGTCCATTCTCTCGTCTTGTATGGGCTGAAACATCTTTGGCTCAAATCTTTTACCTTTTCCCTGTTGATTCTGTGTATATCAATCTGGCAGAACTCCTTCCTTCAGAAGATCGACAAACAACAGAGTGGAAAAGGGGACTAGGTATGTTTCCTTGGGTTTTATGGAGATTGTGGAAAAATAGGAATGATTTTATCTTTTCTAGTACCATTGCTAATGCTCGGACAATTACTGAGAAAGTTGTTTTGGATTTTGAAGAATGGATGGAACATAAGAATCCGAGTTCATGTTTGTCTCCTATGCCTCTTTTGCCTTCTTCATCTTGGCAACCTCCTGTTCAAGGTACATTTAAATGTAACATAGATGCTTCTTGGAATGAAAATTCTATGGTTTGTGGAATAGGATGAATTCTTAGAGATGAAATTGGGAATGTCAGATTTTTTGGAAGGAAAACGTATCCAGAACTCCTCTCATCTCTTGAAGCAAAAGCTGCTGCTTTGATTTGGGCAATGGATTGTATTGATAATCCTGAATTTAACAAGGTATTATTTGAGAGTGATTCTCTTATCCTCATATGGGCTTTATTGCATCATAGTAGTTGGCCTCGATTAAACTTCTTCACAAGTGATATATTGCTTCAAGAAAAGAAGTTTCTATCAGCCACTTTTAGATGTGCAGACTCTCTCGCTAGGAAAGCTATTTTTGATCCAGTTTATACTGCTAGTATAGATGTTTTTGTGCCACCTTGGCTTAATCATTTGCTTGCTGTAGATAAACGATTTCATATATGATTCAATAAAAGTATTTTTTGTTAGGGAAAAAAAAAAAGCCTAAAACCCCACAAATCACCAACCAACCATTGATTGAGATGGGCCACATAAGATACACGACTTGTTTTTTTCTTTTTTAACTTACATATCACCACACACAAAAAAAAACCCAAAGAGAACAACAGTATATGTGAACATAGAATGTTGACAAAAAAGCAAAAATAAAAACAAAGAAGATGAAGAACCCTAAACACAGTTCGTCCATCTCCATAGCCCTGCCTCTGTTTCTTTTTTTTTTTCCCCTGATTATTTTTCCAAAGTTTTTAGAAGTTTGACAAAGTAAGGCAGGCCTAAAGAAAGTTTTAATGCAAAGATTAAATAAAAAGACAACTTAAGAATATAAAGACAATTGCTTTTGTTTTCTGTTTGTACCTAATATGTACTACGTATTACTACTACAACCACCGAGAAACAAAGAAAGAAGCAAAGGTCTTGTAGGTTCACCTTGGCTTTTAGGTTTAAGCAACTCTGATGATGTTGCTATTGCTGTCTCCATCACTGAAGCTTGGCATCATCGGGAAAGCTGAATGTCTCGAGTTGGACTGTTCGTTAAGATTGAATGAAGAGGCTAGAGAAAGACTGAGAGAAAGCGGAGCAGCATCTGTGTTTAGAGTGAATGCAGGCTTCGCTTGGAAGGTTACTGGTACTCGATGGACAAGATTTGAAGATATATCATTGGGGTGAAACGTCTGTTGTAGTGCACTCTCAGTTCTTGTCGGCACTGCAACTTCTGGAGAAACTTTAATAACTTGATGTCCTGAGCTGATGTTGGTATCAGGTACTGATGAGTTATCCTGAGCGTAATCTTGCTCCATGGGCATTCCTGTGACCTGATAAAACCAAACACACCCACTAGTCACACATGATTATTATACATAAAAGTTCTTCATCTCAAAGCTTGAATCTATCCATTTGCTAGTGCAGCTGGAAAAAATATCTTCCCAATACGACCAAATCATCAGTTCACTTCTCCATATCACTTGTTCTTTTACGTTCAAAACAGGAAAACTTAATACAAATTAACTTAAGGGAAGGAAAGAGCTTTCAGAAAGCAGAGAACACAAAGAAGGTAAGGAAATGATATTGCTTCAGCAAATTTATCCACAAAACTAAAGTGTAGACCTATTCAAACACATTCAAGCCAAAAAATACATAATGAGAAATACGGAAATGATTTAGGAATAAGTTAGGAGATATACCGTCTCAGTTGTAATGTCGAAAAGGCTAGATCTTCGGCGGCGACGGTTGAGATTCGTCCGTCGGAGGAAGTATTTCTGAGCGTGACTAGCTACTTGAGTAGGCGTTCTGCTCTTCACAAAGTTTCTTGAAATTCCTTTCCAATCTCCTTTCCCTACTTTCTGTAGCCCAAGCAAGAACCTCTTGTGCTCGTTCTCTGTCCATGGGATACCTTTTATTTTTGTTCACAAAAGATAAATCAAATATATAGAATCAGCCACAGCCAATATCCAGGTTACTTCCCTAAACATATTAAATCAGCAAAGAAAATCTAACATGCATAGATTCAACCACAAAATTGATAGGGTGAAATCAGCAGAAAAGATCAATTTTTAGGCATCCTATCACACAATCATCAGAATCTATACATTTAAAATCAGAAAAGAGTTACCTCGTTTCCTCTCGCGGTTTCCGCCGGAAGAAGACGACATCTGGACAGCGTCATTGGCCGAGGCGTAACCGTCGGGGACTACGACCGCCGCATCCGCTTCGTTCTTATCTTTACCATNACTACGACCGCCGCATCCGCTTCGTTCTTATCTTTACCATCTCTGACGACGAGTATCTTAGGGATCTCATCCTCCGGCGAAGTCTTCTCATAATCAGACAAATTGTTCAAACTCACACACTTCCTCATTGGATCAACAACAACCCTAACTCCGAACAACATAATCTCATCTCTCTTTCCAGCGGCGCTACCACCTGCGGTCTCCCACGAACTACTAACGGCAGCCATAAATTAATATTTTTCCGATTTTACCCTCGCGTCGCTTTTGATTTTTTTCTTTTTAACTCTCTCAAAAATCCTTTGATTTAGCAAAATAAGGAGACGAGGTGTGACTGGATCTGAGCTCCTTATCAAGCTTATTTTTATAAACGCTACAAGCCACGTGGCATGGATTATACTGTTCTGGTGTATTTTCTCTGTAATATCACACGTGTCCATTTCGTATATGTTTGTCGCTCATTCTATGGCTGACCTGCCTGTCTCTATATTATCTTTCTTCCTTTGGATTTATTATTCGTTCCCTTATAAATTTGGATATATTGTGATAATGTGCCCAGAAATAATTGTTTTTTAGTTATCTCCCACCGTTTTTCATGGAGTATCATTCTACGATTCTTTCACAAATATTAAAAACAATATTAAAAGTCTTTTATGCCTATAATTACTATAGGTAATAATAGATTAGATTCTATATATTTAATTTTGTTTAGAAGGTAAAATTAAAATTATTTATAAAAAATTGCCTTAAAAATGTAGAATGACACTCTTTGTGTAAGTATTTTTTTTGCTAGAATGACACTCTTAAAGAAACGGAGGAAGTATTTACAAAAACACCACAACAATTACTAGTTAGTAATTCTTTTCAAAATAGATATTGTAGGGATTTTTAAATAATATTAATGTTTTGAGGGTGTGAATTGTCTAGTGTATCTTCAAGTAATTACGTTGGTGGTTCCCGTTCTGTTTTGTCTTGTCTCGCACATGTGTGTGACTGTTCGTTTTCTCTTTAGGTTTCATCTGTTAAATTTTTTTGTGCAATGTGTTTATTCTTGCTTGAGGGATGGTCGAGACTCGAATTTCTCGAAAGTTTTGCCGATCTGAGCGTGTGGAGGATAGGAGATCTAGACCAAAAGACGTTTTGCGGAGGTCGAGTGGAAGAGAATTAGTCGTGATCGATGTTGATGGAGATTCTTTGTATGTTCACGTTTCCTCCGATGAAACAAGTAGTCGGCGACATCCGTCGCCGGTGGTGCATGATTTACATGTGCATGTGTCAAACGCCATGGATTATTTCTATTAATTTTGAGATCTCAAAGTCTACAAAGTTTGATTGAAGTATATTGATGTTTATGCATATTTTGTTCGGTTGATTTTTTATAATTTTTAATTTGATCTGAGTAAAGTTGGACTGTATTGAGTCAATCCTTTTTTTTTATATATGGAATTTTTATGTCATTATTGTTTTGTTATTATGTAATTTCGTTACATCTTCTTTACCCGTAACCATAATCGAGAGCTTTAATAGAGTACTTGATATGCTTTGCTCTTCTTTTATCGGATATTGTTTGCCCTGTCAAATTCATGATAATGTTGTTATTCTTTCTATTTTAATCTCTAATATTAATTTTGGGTATTATTCAGTTTATGTCATTGTTGCTATGTATATGTGTGTGTTGATATAGTTTTGATGGTGATTTTTGGAATATATACGGTCATGTTTTAGTTCATATATGTAATGTTTCTTATATTTTTTATTCAATATATGTTTACGTTGTTATGCATATATGTTTGCAGAGTTGTGATGGTGAGTTTGTGAGTGTAGATGCTCGCTCACCTCAAGGTCCTTCTTTTGGTATGTTTATATGCTGATAGTTTGGTATATATGTGCATTGTTTGTTGTTTTTTAACTATGTCGTTGTTATATGGTCGAAAGAAGTTTTACCTAAGCCTCTTCTAAGTCAAGCTCGGTATCCCACTGTGGGAAGGATTAACTCTTACTCGAGGATTGATTACCAGATTGATATCCTTGATATTTTGGATGGGACACCAGAGTTAGAGACTTTGCTATCATCTCCTTTTGGTGCATCGTTCTCGCTGCCTGTTTGGCCGTGCTCAATCTTTGGAAGACTTGTGCATAATTTTTTGGCTCGAAAGTTGGTCACAGAGGATTCTCATGAGCTCTGGTTTGTATTTGGAAGCCAACCTTTTTATGTTTTATTGATCGAGTTTGCAACAATAATTGGGCTTCGTTGTTGTTCTTCTTTCCCAAGTGCTTCTATTGTGAAGAAGTCAAAGGAGTCGTTGCCAAGTGTGGCTCCTTATTTTTATACTCTTGTTGGGAATAAAAAGCGTGACTATTGAGGAGATAATGCAAATGCTAAAGTCTGATCGGTCTATCCCTAGTTGGCGAAAATTGTGTTTAGTTTTGATTGTCATTGTTGAAGGTTTATTCATATGTGGTACCCATCCTGTGAAGCCCACATTTGAAAATGTGGATATGGTAAAGGATGTGGATTTTTTCCTCTCTTATCCTTGGAGAAGAACGTCATTTGAGAGGACACTTCAAATGTTCAAAAGTGGCAGTGTTGAAGTTGATGTTTCTAAGATGAGAAAGAAGCTTCAGCAGCAGTCATTGACAGTTCATAGGTTCCCTATTGTTATCCATTTGTTCTTGTGTTGTTGTATGCCACGTTTGCTGGAGTTTGTCAGTCGAGCTGATTTTATTGAGACATTTTTGCAATGGCAGTTTCGGCGTCTTCCAGTGTTAAAGTTAGTTATTTCACAATATATAATTCTTGAGATTGTGAATGATTCTGAAGTATGTGTTATACTTTTTTCAATGAGAATATTTGTATTCTATTTTTAAGTTGTTCTTATAACATTTTTTCTAATTAGTTTCTCTCATGTTGCAGCTTCAAGTATTGCGTCAGGATTATACGACATTTTCTCTTAACCAAAGTGTTGTGTTTTTAGAAAGTTTAGTTGAGGTTGGACACAATTTCACATTGTGAGATTGGTTTCCTGAGTATATAGCTAGGGCGAGGTGTTGCACTTGTAAAGTATCATATCGTTTTGATTGTCATTACTCACACCAAGGTAATTATTGTACTTCAAGTGGTGTGGAAAAGAAGAGTGAAGGTAAGTGTGAAGATTTGAGTAATGAAATTTCACAGTTTCATGGGGAGTATGGTACTTTCAAGGTCATGACATCATTGGAGTTTCAGAAGCTAAGAGGTGATATTTAGGATGATATCAAGCACTGGTTTATGGCTTCTCAGAAACACCCTAGTGAAGCGCCTTCTTTTTCCTCTCCAATTCCTTCTCAGTTTTCTCCATCAACTAATGTGTCCCATGTGATATGGCGGGTGACATACACAGGGTCTCTGTTTTTAATGGTGGTACACTTCCTAAGTATCTGTTGGTGAGAAGGTATTGTTGTCTTTTATCTATTTTTATATTGTTTGCGCTTTCTGTTAGTTTTGGTTCTTGTGATTGTTGTGCACTGTGCTTACTAATTTTTGCTCAACTCGTGATCTTTTTTCATGTGTTGTTTTGTTTGTGTGTGTAGCCTTCCCCTTCTGCTTCTATTCCCTCATTTGCACTTGTTCCTCTGCCATGTTATTCTGCTACTAATCTCTTATGAAGTTGTCATCTTGGTGGGGATGCTACTCAGGTTATGTTGCCGTTACTTATTGATGTGGTCTCTGTCCTTCTAGTCTCTTATACTTTGTGATTTTTTTCCTCTTTTCTGAATTTTTTATGTAATGTATCTCATATGTAGGCTGGTGTTGTTCATGGTTCCGCTGGAGATGCTCGTGAAATGAAATTGTCAGATGTATGTGGTGATTTACACGCGGTGGATAATGGAGGTGATAATTCCGTTTTGAGGCTTACGCGTAAGGGTATGTTGCTCAATGAAAAATACCAGCGAAGAAGATTCAATCGTGCATGTGACTTACCATCTCCCAAAGCTTATTGTTCATCTAAGCGATGTAAACGTTTGAGCGAGAGTTTGGTTACTTACAATGCTTTTCCAGATGTGTTTGGGGCCTCAGTTGAGAGATTAATTGAAGTGGTTCAATCCTGTGGTGATGAGTATGTCTTTTGCAAGTCTATGCATATGTTTTTATTTGTTTTCTCATGTATTGATTGTAAGTCATTTTTATGTTTGTGTAGGAAGCTAGATGTTGATGTTATGAGGTGCCTCCATCGTTTTATATTGTGCTTTTAACACATCATAATTGGGTTTCCATAGTGTTTTCTGTTCTTGTCTTCATGTCTTTTCTTTCGTTGTTATTTCTTTTATGTCATGCTTCTCCTAGTTTGGTCGTATTTGCTTTGATTGTTATATTATACCTTTTGCATTTTGTTGATTGTTCTTCTCTGTTTTATATATCTACTTTGGTATTCTTATTTTGGACCCTACTGTATTCGTTCAATGGTCTTCTTTGTTTGGTATTTGTAATCTTATATTCTTAATTTGTAGCACATGGATGTGATTCAAAGTATGTTATGGAGAAAATGGTAACAGGTTTTTTTTATGCCTTGTTAGTCAAATCCCTGTAGCATACAAGGTTATCGAACCAAATGGGTGTG